>CM053613.1:4226724-4246323 GCA_028646535.1 Procyon lotor
GCCTGCCTTTATGCCTACTTGTGATCTCTCTCTCTCTCTCTGTCAAATAAATAAATAAAATCTTAAAAAAAAAAAAAAGAAAGAAAGAAATGAGAGAAAGAAAACGAGTGCTATATAAGCATACTTATACTTCTCGGCTTTCTCTGCTAAGAGCACCTAGAAGCAATGATATCCTAAAGCAGTGAGCATAACAAATTCCCAAATCTTGGTTTTTAAATACACCATCCTCCATGAAAAGAACCGGAATCTTTAGAGAAGTGGTTAATTCCAGGGCTAGGGCAGGGAAAATGCAAGATGACCCTGGAACATCTTGTTCTAGAAAATTAAGAAGTGGTCAGGGGTGCCTGGGGGGCTCAGTCGGTTAAGTGTCTGCCTTCCATTCACGTCATGATCTCAGGGTCCTGGGATCGAGCCCTGCATCGGGCTCCCTGCTCTCTTTCTCCCTCTCTCTCTGCCTGCCGCTCTCCCTGCTTGTTCTCTCTCTCTCTCTCTCTCTCTCATAAATAAATAAATAAATAAATAAATAAATAAATAAATAAATAAATAAATAAGTCTTTTAAAAAATTAAGAAGTGTTCAATGAATGATAAGGACATATGAAAAGGGAAATACCTTGAAAGGGCTCCCATTGACCACAACTGGAGTAATCTGAGCATCAAAATACTACTACTAACAAATTACAACTCAATGAGTAAACCACAAATCTATGAGTCCATACTGAAAGAAAGGGAGAAAGCTCATCCTTACAGTAGAAGGCCAATTTATAAATGCAAAGGAATAATGGAAACAAAAATCATCATTTGGCATACACAGTGTGGTTACTGATTTAGGCAGGACACTAATGTTGGTAGCTTCAAGTCTGATGCGGAATAAGATATTGGCATAACCTCACATTGTCTCCACATACAATATCTGTCAGTTACAAAAAGAAAAGCTCTCTCTTTTTCTCCCTCTCTGACAAATAAATAAATGAAAAATCTTAAAAAAAAAGGGGGGGGGGAAGCCTGGGTGGCTCAGTTGGTTAAGCAGCTGCTTTCGGCTCGGGTCATGATCCTAGGGTCCTGGGATCGAGTCCCACATCAGGCTCCTTGCTCAGCAGGAGCCTGCTTCTCCCTCTGCCTCTGCCTGCCACTCTGCCTACTTGTGCTCGCTCTCTCTCTCTCTCTCCCCCTCTCTGACAAATAAATAATGAAAAATCAAAAAAAAAAGAAAGAAAGAAAGAAAAGCAACAACTTTACAGTGAAGAAAAGTAGAGATACGTGACACCACTTTCCATCAATAAGTTAGTGCTATAGTGGCCATGCTAGAAGAACTCCATTGGGGCACATCCAGACCATTTAGGAGGCTTCATCTTTGTGACTATGCTTATTGTCCCTGCAAACTCACAAATTGACATCAATGGCATTTTGTTAGTACTTTAAGACAATAAATTTCTAAGTTGTTTCATATAAATCAAGGTTAACATCACTGGTAATGGGATTGCTTAATATCATGTGTGCCCTGATGTGAAGTACTGATAATATTACAGCATCATTTCTGTGATATTTTTGCCAAGAAATCACGACCTGAGTCTGGTCATGAGGAAATATTAATGGATCCGGCTTGCAGTTCATCCTCCTGAATATAGGGCTGTTGAGGGCATGAATGACAGTAAAAGACTAAGGGGTTACTACTGGAGGACATGGAAAGACATGACAATGAAGTCCACTGCATGTTCCACGCTAGGATGCTGGACCAAAACAGAAAAGGAAACATTGTTGGGGCAGCTGGCAAAATGTGACCAGGGCCTATGGATTGGGGAGTAGGGTTTCATCGATGTTAACTATCTGACTTAGAAAGACATGTAGTAGTTACTTAGGAGTGCCCTTGACTGGGAGAAATACACACAGAAACAGTATGGGGTCATAGGGCAACACGTATGAAACTCGTTCTCAAATGACTCAGAAAAATTAGAGAAAGATAATCTAATGGAGTAGATGAGGTAAAGTGCTAACGGTTTAGGAATCTGGCTGAGGTGAGAGGAATGTGGAAGCTTCTCCCAATCACAGACTGGAAGAAAATAGTACACTCATTTTACTGTTCTTCACAGATAAAACATTTTTTTTTTTACATCTGTATGTATGTATGTATGTATGCATGCATTTATTTATTTAACATGAAATATTTTTTACAAACATAAGGCTTGTGGGGCGCCTGGGTGGCTCAGTCATTAAGCACCTGCCTTCGGCTCAGGTCATGAGCTCAGGGTCCTGGGATCGAGCCCAGCATCAGGCTCCTTGCTCTGTGGGAAGCCTGCTTCTCCCTCTCCCACTCCCCCTGCTTGTGTGCCAGCTCTCACTGTCTCTCTTTCTCTGTCAAGTAAATGAAAAAATCTTTAAAACAAAAACAAATATAAGGTTTGTGGCAACCCTGTATCAAACAAGTCTACTGGTACCATTTTCCAAAAGCATTTGCTTACTCTGTGTTTGTGTCACATTTTGGTAATTCTCTTAATATTTCAAACTCTTTCATCATTATTGTATTTGTTATGGTAAGCTGCGATCAGTGATTAAGATTTTTGTTAAAAAGCTCAGAAGCAGAGAGCCTGCTTCTCCCTCTTCCTGTGCCTCTCTCCCCCTACTCATGTTCTTGCTTGCTCTGCTCTCTTTCAAATAAATGAATAATCTTAAAAAAAAAAAACTACTATAGTGTTTAAAAAAGAAAAAAAATTGTCATTTTACCAAAAGTGGTTGTATTAGTTTGCATTCCCACTTAACTACGGCAGACAGATTCTAAGGTAGCCCTCATGCCCGTCTCCTGGTATTTATGCCCAGTGTAATTCCTTCCCCTTGAGTATGGGTGGGACTTGTTCCTTCCTAATAGACTGTGACAACAGTGACAGGATATACATGATTATGTGTATGTGATTATGTTACATCAGATTGTAATGTCCATCTTGTGAGGATACTCTTTCCTTACTGGGTTTGGAGAAGCAAGTTGCAATGTTGTAAGCTGCCTATGGAGAGGGCTATGTGGCAGGGAGCTGAGGGCAGCTTCAAGTTCACAGCCAGCAAGAAGCACTGTCCTCAGTCTGGTAGCCTGCAAAGAACTGAATGCCACCAATAACCATGTGAGCTTGGAAATTCAAGCCTGTCGTGAGAACACACCCCCAGGTGACACACTGATTGAAAAATCTTGTTGAGGACTCAGTTATGCTGTGCCTAGCCCTCTAACCCACTGAAACTGTGAGATAATAAATATCTGTTGTTTTAAGCTGCTAAGGTTGTGACACTATTGTTAATATAGCAGTAGATAACTAAGACTAGCAATGTCCAAGAGTTCCCATTGCTCTACATCTCCACCAGCATTTAGTTTTATTAGTTTTTAAAAAATTTTAGCAGGTTCATGAGTGTGAAATTGTAACTCCCTCTGGTTTAATTTCACATTTCTTTAATGACTAATGACAGTGACTACCTGCTGACTGGCCATTTGGATATCTTCTTTTGTGAAGAATCTGTTTAATCTTGCCTATTTTATAAATTGGTATGTTTGTCTTTTAATTTATTTATAGCAGTTACTTATATATTACAGACCAGGTCCTCTCAGATACACATGAATGTGCATATGTGAGTGTGTGCGTGTATCTGATATATATAGGCACATCTCAGAGATAACGCAGATTTGGTTCCAGATCACCCTTCTGAAAGAAATATTGCAATAAAGTGAGTTTATTTTGCAAATGAAATTTTTGGTTTCCCAGTGCACTTAAAAGTTGTGTTTATAGGCTATTAAATGTGCATAGCATTATGTCTTAAAAAACAACATATATGGGGCGCCTGGGTGGCTCAGTCGTTAAGCGTCTGCCTTCGGCCCAGGTCAGATACCAGAGGTCTGGGATCGAGCCCCGCATCGGGCTCCCTGCTCCGCGGGAAGCCTGCTTCTCCTGCTGCCATTCCCTCTGCTTGTGCTCCCTCTCTCGCTGTGTTTCTCTCTGTCAAATAAATAAAATCTTTAAAAAAAAAAAAAAAAAACAACATATATACCTTAATTTAAAAATACTCCATTGAGGGACACCTGGGTGGCTCAGAGGGTTAAAGCCTCTGCCTTCGGCTCAGGTCATGATCTCAGGGTCCTGCGATCGAGCCCCACATCAGGCTCAATGCTCAGTGGGGGGCCTGCTTCCCCCTCTCTCCCTGCCCTCCTCTCTGCCTACTTGTAATCTCTCTCTGTCAAATAAATAAATGAAATCTTTAAAAAAATAAAAAAATTTTAAAAATTAAAATACTGCATTGATTAAAAAAATGCTAATCATCATCTGAACTTTTCTTTTAATATTTTATTTATTTATTTATTTATTTTTGCGTGTGTACATGCACAGGAGGGGGTGAGAGAGCAAGAGTGAACGTGAGAGCTCCAACATGTGAGCACAAGGGGGTAGGGGCAGAGGGAAAAGCAGACTCCCCACTAAGCAGGGAGCCCAATGTGGGACTGGATGCCAGAACCCTGGGATTGTGACCTGAGCCAAAGGCAGATGCTTAACCCACTGAGCCACCCAGGTGCCCCAAAATGGCAGTTTCTTATAAAGTTAAACATATAGCTACTCTAAGACCTACCATTCTACTTCTACATATTTACCTCCCAAGAAATAAAAATGTCCATATAAAAACCTGTACAAGGAAGTTCATAGCAGGGTGCCTGGGTGGCTCAGTTGGTTGAGCGACTGCCTTTGGCTCAGGTCATGATCCTGGAATCCCGGGATTGAGTTCCAAATCAAGCTCCTAGCTCAGCAGGGAGTCTGCTTCTTCCTCTGACCTTCTCCCCTATCATGCTCTCTCTCTCTCACTCTCTCTTTCAAATAAATAAATAAAATCTTTAAAAAAAAATAAAAAATAAGGAAAGTTCATTGCAGCTTTATTCATAAAGAACAAAAACTGTAAACAACCTATATGTCTACCAACAAAATAAACTGTTGATAAATTGATAAACTATAGTCTCTTTTTCTTTCCTTTTTTTTTTTTTTAAAGATTTTTATTTATTTGACAGAGAGAAACACAACGAGAGAGGGAACACAAGCAGAGGGAATGGTAGCAGGAGAAGCAGGCTCCCTGCTGCGCAGAAAGCCCGATGCGGGGCTCGATCCCAGGACCCTGGGATCATGACCTGAGCCAAAGGCAGACGCTTAACGACTAAGCCACCCAGGCGCCCCTCTTTTTTTTTTTTAACAATTTTTTGAAGTAGACTCCATGCTCAATGTGGGGCTGAAACTCACAACCCCAAAATCAAGAGTCACATGATCCACTGACTGAGCCAGCTAGGTGCCCTGTAGTCTCTTTTTCAAAGACGTACTATTTAACAACAAAAAGAATGAACTACTAACATACACAACATGAGTGAATCTGACAAAAGAAGCCCAACAAAGAATACATACTACTATAAATGATTCCACTTATATGAGGTTCAAGAACAGACAAACGAATCCTGGTGATATAAACCAGAACAGTCACTGCCTGTGAGAGGTGGGGACTGACTGGAAGTGATCAGTATATTCTATATCTTAATTCGGGTGTTGGTTACATGAATGTATATATTTGTCAAAACTCACCAAACTATAAACCCAAGATCTGTGCATTTTACTGCATTTAAATTTTACTTCAATAAAAGAAACATTTAAGTACACATTAATAGAAAATGAAGAGAGTTTAGTATAGCAGTTTAGAGAATAGATTCTGAGGCCCCACTGCCAGGGTTTGGACTTTGGCTATGTTACTTTTTGGGCGAGTTGCCTAACCTCTCTACCTATCTGATAATTAAATGAGTTAACACATGGACAGCAATTAGAACAGCATCTAATGTATATCAGGCACTTAATTAATGTTAGCTATTACTAAACAAAACTAAAAAGATAATTATTAATGTCAGGAAAAATTAAAAGTTGGCCAGGAAAGGAAAATCACAGTTTACTACAAGACTGAACAGTGACTTGTCTTTCTATCGTCATAATAAAAACCGAAATTCAATTTTATTGGGAGAATATGGTGATGGTAGTCAATCTTCCACATATGGAATTCACCAAATAATGTCCAAAGATTGTTTGAGGGGAACAAGGAAACTTTCCTTTCTTTTCTACAGGAAAAGACATTTCTTTTCCCTTCCTTTCTATAAGGAAACAAGCCTTGTAGAACTTACTTGACTCTCCAAAACATGTGTAATATTGATTAAAAATAAATACAAAAAGAAAAAAACTATTGGGGGAAGTGGACTATTAAAATAAAACCATGGGAAGGAAAATAATCAAGTGCTGAAACTCAAATGAAACCAAAATGGAGCTAAAAGGAGCATCAGTCAGTCTGTATAAGAAGTCTAGAGAGAACACTAACCAGAGGGGAATCACACTGAAATTCAGTATCATTTGAGTATTAAGTATATTTCCTATTAAAATTGCAGAGATAGGGGCGGATGGGTGGCTCAGTGGGTTAAAGCCTCTGCCAGGCTCAGGTCATGATCTCAGGGTCCTGGGATCGAGCCCCGCATCGCATCTGGCTCTCTGCTCGGCGGGGAGCCTGCTTCCCCCGCTCTCTCTGCCTACTTGTGATCTCTCTCTCTCTGTCAAATAAATAAATAAAATCTCAAAATCGCAGAGATAGTATCCTTCCTCTTTCACAACTACATTCCAGGGTCTTGCCACCCTTTTATTCAGTAAGAGGGCAGGCATTTCTCAATCCATTGGCTAGAAGGCCATATAGTGAGTTAATATGAACGAGTATTTAATTAATTATAATAATGTATCACTTATATTCACATGGATGCTTTCACTGAGGAACTAAAACTTGCTTAGATTTTATCATAATCTTCAAAGCATTTCTAATCAATAAGATAATGAAGGAAATGGAAAGTGAGTGGTTTGCCTACTTTCACTTTGAAAACTAGAATTAAGATACAGAAAACCCAATAAGGTGGTGCTCTTATTACCTTCCTATAAACACACAAACTTTTAGAAAATAGACACCACCTTCCATCAAAAGTTATTGCTACAGTGGCCATTTAGAAGAACTCCACTGGGGCACATCCAGACTATTTAGGAGGCTTCATCTTTTATCTTTTAAGACTCTGCTTATTGTCCCTGCAAACTCACAAACTGACATCAATGGCATTTTGTGAGTACTTTAAGACAAAAAATCTATAAATTGTTTTATCTGTTCTTCCCAACAACCTTGAGAAGTCAGCTAGGTAGTTATTTTTATTTCTTTCCATTCTGATGAAAAGACTGAAGCTTAAAAGGTAACTAACCCCAAATCACAGAGTTTTTATTAAAGGAACATTTAATTCTTCTGGCTCTAAATATAGTGCTCAATACAAATACATAAATACAGTGTAATTCTATTTACACTGTTAATTACGCTGTATTATATATAATACAGCGTAATTAATATTTATGTATGAAGTACATAAATACAGTGTTCAATGCACTCTCTACAACAGAAGTTTGTGACAATGAATAATTTGCTAATTTTTAAAGTTTAGATTACAGATGACAACATGTGAAACTGTCAGCTTACCTTAGGTCTCTTCCTAAAGCAAACAAAAAGCAAACATACTTGAGGACATTCAAGCACACTTTCATTTATGGACTATAATAACTGTAATAAAGGGAAAATGTCTTTAATAAGTGAGTCTTAATATGGTAATGATGGTACTAATGCCTCTAAAGTGCTTCTGGATTGTCATAATGATTGGGGACTTTAGTGACACTCAATGATGGATAAACCAAGAATGCAAGACAGCCTACAACCCACAATTCCTCTGAGTCCTGCACAATTAAGAAATGACTAGCTTCGGGACACCTGGGTGGCTCAGTGGGTTAAACCCTCTGTCTTCGGCTCAGGTCATGATCTCAGGGTCCTGGAATCGAGCCCCACATCGGGCTCTCTGCTCAGCGGGGAGCCTGCTTCCCCCTTTCTCTCTCTGCCTGCCTCTCTGCCTACTTGTGATTACTCTCTCTCTCTCAAATAAATAAAATCTTTAAAAAAAAAAAAAGAAATGACTATCTTCCTACGTGTTTCCAACATTCGTGTAAGTGAAAACATTCCACCCAAGGGCAGAACCAGTTTTGTAGGGCCTAAAGCTTATTCTAGTTGGAGGGTCGGTCCTGTATAATAAAAAGCATATAAATTCACAATTACAAAATTAGGTCTAGGATCCTAAAATATCAAATATGTAGAAATACATCTAAGGAAAGATATACCATATTTCTATACTACTAAGTGCAAAATCAATTAAAGAAGACGTAAGTAAATGGAGGGGCATACCACATTCATTAATCGGAAGATTCAATATTTTAAGGATTTCAATTCTCTCCAAAGTAATCTACAGATTCGATATAATCCTAACACAATGCTCAAAAAACTTAAAGGAAATTGAAAAGCTGGTTCTAAAATTTCTAAGGAAATGCAAAGAACAAAGGCTAGTCAAGGCAATCAAGAACAAACACACAGCTGGAAGACTTAATACCACCAGGTAATAGGCCTATTATAAAGGTACAGTAACAGGGGCGCCTGGATGGCTCAGTCGGTTAAGCATCTGCCTTCAGCTCAGGTCATGATCCTGGGGTCCTGGGATTGGCCTTCCTGCTCAGCAGGGAGTCTACTTCTCCCTCTCCCTTCTGACCCTCGCCCCCACTTGTGCTCTTGCTACTGTGAACACTCTTTCTCTAATGAATAAATAAAAAATCTTTAAAAAAAAAATAAAGATATAGTGGGGCACCTGGGTGGCGCAGTCGTTAAGCGTCTGCCTTCGGCCCAGGTCAGATCCCAGGGGCCTGGGATCGAGCCCCACATCGGGCTCCCTGCTCGGCAGGAGGCCTGCTTCTCCCGCTACCACTCCCTCTGCTTGTGTTCCCTCTCTCGCTGTGTTTCTCTCTGTCAAATAAATAAAATCTTTAAAAAAAAAATAAAAAAAAAATAAATAAATAAATAAAGATATAGTAATAGAAACAGGGGACATTAGTGCCGGCATGGACAAACTCACTGATATACAAAAGAGAAAGTCTAAAATAGATGCACATGTACAATGTCATGTGATTTACGATCAAGGTCACAATACAAAGCAGTAGAAAAAAGATGATTTTTTCAAATAAATTTATTTTTTCAAATAAATAAAGCAGTAGAAAAAAGATGATTTTTTCAAATAACTTTTTTTGTGCAGGGTTAATTGAATATCCATATGGAGGAAAATATATCTTTTTTTTTTTTAACTTGACAGAGGGAGAGAGAGATCACAAGTAGGCAGAGGCAGAAGGGGGGGCGCGGGGGCGGTGGGAAAGCAGGCTTCCCATGAAGCAGGGAGCCCAATGCGGGGCTTGATCCCAGGACCCTGAGATCATGACCTGGGCCGAAGGCAGACGCTTAACCATCTGAGCCACCCAGGTCCCCCGAGGGAAATATATCTTTTTTTTCTTTTAAGATTTTATTTATTTATTTGACAGAGAGAGAGAGGGACAGAGATCAGAAGTAGTCAGAGAGGCAGGCAGAGAGAGAGGGAAGCAGGCTCTCCACTGAACAGAGAGCCCGATGCGGGGCTCGATCCCAGGACCCTGAGATCATGACCTGAGCCGAAGGCAGAGGCTTTAACCCACTGAGCCACCCAGGTGCCCCCCGAGGGAAATATATCTTAACCCCTCACTCCACACACGAATATCAATTCCAGATGGACTATAGATCTAAATGTGAAAAGTAAAGCAACACATTTTAAAAGAAAATATTAGTGAACACCTTCATGATATTCATGGTATTGAAGTAGGCTAAGTTTTCTTGAAGAGGACATAAAAAGCACTGAACGTAAAGGAGAAAATTGAAAAATTGGACTAAATTAAGATTAAGAATGTATTTTCATTAGGGCCACCTGGGTGGCTCAGTCGGTTAAGTGTCTGCCTTCAGTTCAGGTCACGATTCCAACATCCTGGGATCGAGCCCCGCATCAGGCTCCTTGCTCAATGAGGAGCCTGCTTCTCCCTCTGCCTGTTGCTCCCTGCTGCTTGTGCTCTCTCTCACTCCCTCTGACAAATAAATAAATGGAATCTTAAAAAAAAATTCTGTTCATCAAAAGACACCATTAAATGAGTAAAAAGGCAAAATAAATAAGGAAAAAGGCAATATCCACGGGGTTTAAGAATATGTTTATTAAAAAAAGAACTCCTACAAGTCAATAAGAAACAGAGATAATCCAGTAGAAAAATGGGCAAAGGACCTGAACACACAATTCATAAGAGAATATGAAATATTAATAAGCTTATGAAAAGGTACTCCACATCATGAGGAAATGCAAATTAAAACCACTGGAGAAACCATTTTAACTCCAACCAGAAGGACTAAAACAAAAAAGACAAAGAATACCACCTATTGGTGGAGATGTGGTACCACTGGAACTCATATTGCTAAGCTGAGACTATACATACCCCGTGATCTGGCAATTCCATTCCTGCTTATATACTCAAGAGAAAGGCAATGAAATATATCAGAGTGCTTATATCCACCAACAGACATGTACAAGCATGTTCACGGCAGCACTATCCATAATCACCCCAAACTGGAAATCGCCCATGACCATCACCACAGAATAGTTCAATAAACTGTGATGTTTTTACACATGAAACAGTGCACAACAAGAATATGTGAACTGCAACTACATGTAACAATGTGGATGAATCACACAAACATCCCGCTGAGCAAAGTCAGATACAAGATGAAGTACAAAGGCGAGCAAAACTCCACTTGCACTGCTATTAGGTTAGGATACTTTCATTTTTGGTCGGGAGTATGGGGGGTGGGGGGGAGTGGGAGGGAGGCAGTGATTAGAAGGGGCAAGGCAATGTTTTGGGTTGTTGGCAATGTTCTGTTTCCTGAAGAGTGTGCTAGTTATGTGGGTATGTCCAGCTTGTAAAAATTCATCAACTGTACTTATTATGTGCACTTTTCTAAGTTTATATTATACTCCAACAAAAAATTGTGTTGTTGTTTTTTAATTAGGTATAGAGCTATGAGGGAGCCTGTACACATGAAAGGCCTTAAACTTAAGCTCCATTAGCTTCATAATTATTTGCCTTTGGTCTCACCAGACATATATGTAAGTAAACAAAAAGCAGTTTATAATTATCTAAGCCTACATCTAAATAGATTTTACACAGGATTGTAAGTACTTTTTTCATCATATAATATATATGGAATTTTCCAGGAATGTAACTACTACGTTTTGTGCATAACTTCATGAAGATTTATTCAAAATTCTGAAAAATCATATCATCAATGGCACTGCCTCATATCATCTGACCCACCCACACAATACACCCATCGCTCTATTTATAAGTGTCATATTCACAGAGGAAAAACTACACATACCTGCAAGTACCTGACAGCTATACCTTCTGATGTGCCTTGCCATTTACAAATGTCTTGAGAATTCACATATAGTAATACATATTGTGTTACAAATAGCCTTCCTGCTCTTCTTCCTTCATATTGCAATTAAGATATTGTAGACATGTTGGTAAAGTTTTATTATCTGGGTATTTCATCTCAAGACAGAAAAAGAGCCATAAATTTTAATTTCTGAGTTCAATAACTGTTCTTTTATACAACTCACATTATCCAAATCACAAGTTAAGTAATATACTTACTTAAAATGTAAAAAGATAATGAAAAAGAAATGCCCAGGTGCCATTTCAAGAGCAATTACCTAAATATATCATAAACTTGATCTAGACACGCTGAACAGAACAAAAGGGACAAACTACAAGATCTAACTAAGCACTTTTCCTTTTAAATCAATAAGATCCAGTTTGGCATTCACAAGCAAAGGGCTCCATTATTTTCCTGCTCTCTTTCAAAAATAGCTCCACCTTCAAGATTATACAAATTAGATCATTCTGCAGCAGGATTCCTCCTTACAGAGCAGCTCGTAGGAAGCATAGGCAGGCTGTCTGCTGTAGCAAACCATTCATTTAAAAAACAAAAAACATGTTTTTGACTTTTCAGTTTTACTAGGTGACAAAGAATATGTGCTATAGGTATTAATGGCTTCTGCCACAGATCTCCCTTACTAAAACACATAAAATAAATAAGGATCACAGAGAATATACCAGACCAAGCAAATATGAGAGCAGAATAATCAGGGATGTTGAGACTCAGCTGCTCCCACAGCTTCATCATGGCCTACAGCACAAAAAGAAATTAATCTAGATTATTAACACAATCAGTTGCCAACCTGTAGATTACTCATTCCATCACCCAGTAAATTCCCAAGAAAATTTATTCCCAATTAATTACAAATGGCAAAAGTAGAAACAAACTCCCTCAGGAACGTTGATAAGTTCTATTATACAGATCTCATTCTTGTATAATGTCACTTAAGATAAAGTAATGACAACAATACTTTTTTTAAAAAACCAGAAAATTGGGGCGCCTGGGTGGCTCAGTCGTTAAGCATCTGCCTTCGGCCCAGGTCAGATCCCAGGGGCCTGGGATCGAGCCCCGCATCGGGCTCTCTGCTCTGCAGGAAGCCTGCTTCTCCCGCTACCATTCCCTCTGCTCGTGTTCCCTCTCTCGCTGTGTTTCTCTCTGTCAAATAAATAAAATCTTAAAAAAAAAAAAAAAAAAACAGAAAATTGACACAAGGAAGTTAAATGAAATTCTCAAGTCATCTTTGAATCCTTTTGCTCTGTCATACCCTAAATCCAACCCATAAGTAAATCCTTTAGGCTTGAAAATATACCTAGAATCTGAAGAACTCTCTTGCACCTCTACCACCCTGTTCTAAGCCAATATTAGCTCCCACGACATTATCACAATGCTTCTACCTGAACTCCTTGCTTACACCCTACCCTTCTTTATGGGCTATTCTATACACAGCAGCCAGTGGGTATTTTAATATGAAAGTCATTATCATGACTCTTCTCTCGCTCAGAACCCCCAATGGCTTCCCATCTCACTCAATATCAAAGCTAAGTCTTACAATGGCTCACGAGATCTGGGTCCCTTTGCTTCTGTGACTTCACTCACACTCCTCATTCATTTGGTTCCAGCCTACTGGCCTCCCGGATGTTCCTGGAACCTACCAGTACTTGCGGTTCCCTCTGCTGGTGTGGCTAAGTGTGCGCTCCACAAGGATTGCTTCCCTTCTCTGAGATCTTGTTGACCACCTTATTTTAAACTGTAACTCTCTCTGCTCCACTTATCTCCCCTTCCTACTTTCTTTTTCCCCTTCTGACATACTGACATTTGCTCATTCATTTGCTCATGGTCTGCTGCCCACCTGCCCCTAGAAGGTAGCCTCCAAAAGAGCTGGGATTTTGTTTTTTATTGACTCTTCTCTCCTTGGTGTCTAAAATGGTGACCAGTTTACGATGTATACTCAACAGTTACTTGCTGACTAAATGACTCCTACGTAGAGAAGAGTTAAAGAGACTATCCAAATCCACATGACGAAGTAATAAAGCCAAATAAGAAACCAAATTCTAAGGTCAAAACATTTTTGGCATATGGTTTTAAAGAGATTATAGCCATTTGCTGACTTTTTTTTCCTGCAGATATAATAGGAGGAAATACCTGAACGAGCATCAAACAAATCAAAGAAAAACAAAACAAAACCCGAGTAGAGCCATCATTCCAAACAGTCATTTTTCTAAAAAATGTTCTCTTAAATGGACTTAAAATAAGATGAAGCTTCACCAACTGAGACATGGCATTCATTCATCAGTAATGCTGCCTGAGAACCAGTCCCTTCCTGAACATAAATAAACTTATCATTTGGCATAAGCCCAAAGCATGCCAAACTAATCTTATGCCAAATCTTAGTTTAAGAAACCATATCCCGTTTCTAGCCCAAATTCATTTCCCCAATGAAAGGATACTTTCCTTTTTATCCATGGAGAAAAAAGCTGACTGAAAAGATTAAGGAGAAATATTGAATAATATTATAGCTCCTTTTTTATTTTTTTAAAGAAAGATAAGGGGGATTATCTACAAGTAATAAAAACAAAGCGATAATGATATTATATACAGTTAATGAACAATTCTCCCCATTAAAGGCAAGGGCATAAACAATTTATTGCACATTTTGGTGGCAGAGAGGAAATACAATTAAATCCATTAATAGCTATAACAGTTTTTACGTTCCCAGAGGACCTTGGTTTCCAGAGTTGCTTATTCATTTTCATCCACAGCAAAAATGGTGCATGGCAGAGATGGCAAATGCTGTAGAATACTTTTCGTGTATTTTAGGTTTTTTTTTTTTCTAAAATTTTTTTTAAGATTTTATTTATTTATTCGTTCGTTTATTTATTTATTTATTTATTTAAAAGATTTTATTTATTTGACAGAGAGAAACACAGCGAGAGAGGGAACACAAGCAGAGGGAATGGCAGCAGGAGAAGCAGGCTTCCCGCCGAGCAGGGAGCCCAATGCGGGGCTCGATCCCAGGCCCCCGGGATCTGACCTGGGCCGAAGGCAGACGCTTAACAACTGAGCCACCCAGGCGCCCCAAGATTTTATTTATTTATTTATTTGACAGAGAGAGAGAGGTCACAAGTAGGCAGAGAGGCATGCAGAGAGAGAGGGGGAAGCAGGCTCCCCGACGAGCAGAGAGCCGGATGCGATGCGGGGCTCTATCCCAGGACCCTGGGATCATGACCCGAGCCGAAGGCAAAGGCTTCAACCCACTGAGCCACCCAGGTGCCCCCATGTATTTTAGTTTTGAGCAGACAATTTACTGCCACATTCCATTGGATATGAGCTAAAAGTGCCAAACAAAAGCCTACTTGTGAAGACAATGTAAATGATGACTAATGTAAATCAGGTCTATCATGGGTCAACAAATATACCATCAAATTCACAGCTTCACTGACATTACCCAGAGATGTTATGGTAATGATTTCTATGAATATAGATGCTCAAACATTTTACATTTTGTTTCCCTTCATAACAAATCAGCAAGGCAAAAAAAAAAAAAAAAGTGTACTCATTTTTTAAAAACAGGGAAAACAGTGACTTGCCCAGAGGTAATCAAAACAAATCTAACCAAACAATAAATACAGGGCTTTATTTACTAATCCATAATTCTCCAAACCAAATGTAAAATCTGACTTGTATCTCTAAGTGCATCTTCAATACGGTTTTTGACTCCCTCAGACTTTGGAAGATTAAACCCCTACTCAAACTCACCAGCAATCCCAAGCAAACCAAGAAGTATGTAAAATGTTCCTTCCTTGTCCCAGAACACCACAGCTGTGAATCTTATGTATTCAGATGATCCATTACTCTTAGCCTTCATTTCCAGAGTCCATTCATTCTTATCATACTTGATTACCTGTTTTTTTTAGCCCATGGTCTATTTAAAGCAAGAAAGAAGGCATATTGATAGCAATAGAGAGAAATAAAGACAAAAAAAGCAAACACATGAGTTTAAAATATGTAAAACATACCAGTCTACACTCTTCATTTTAAGCATGATGTTCACCATAAAGATACCACTCATCATGATAATCCACACCTGAGAAGTTAATCTGTGTTTTATATATTCTTAAGGAAGAACCAGAAACATGTAAACGTATTTATAGATTTCCAACTAAAATGGGCCAGGGGTGTCTATGTGGCTCTGTCAGTAAGCATCCAACTCTTGATTTCGGCTCAGGTCGTGATCTCAGAGTTGTGAAACTGAGCCCCACATGGGGCTCTGTGCTCAGCTGAGAGTCTGCTTGGGATTCTCTCTCTCCCTCAGCCCCTATCCCCCCTTTCTTTCCCTCTCTAAAAATAACAATAAAATAAAATGGGACATTGAAATCTCGGTGTTTATTAAAGGAGAAAATTAACACACACACACACACACACACACACACACACACACACACACAAAGATCCAAATGTTTCGTGATAGGCCTTAAATGTATTATCATGTTTCTCCTATAAAATAGAATTTTTTGATAGTTCGAGACATAAAAAGGAAAGCTTTAGGAGATAAGAAGAAAATATCAATTCCATTTAAACCCTCGTTTTCTTAGGAGTTACTTAGTTTTTATTAGTAATAAATGGCTAGCTGTAAACCGGTTTAGTTGCTCTTCTGGCTGCCAAACCAGAGCTAAAGAAGTCAGCAGGTAGAATAGGGAAGCTGTCAAGTCAAATTGGCTCAAAACAAAGTTGTGGTTTGCAGGCGGGGCCTGAACCATCTCTTCCGTTCATATAAGCTGGCAGGATGTAGAAACAGGATCCCAATCCAGCCACTGTTTCAGAAAACCAAAATATTTTATTTTGACTTTAAGCTTGGGTTTTGGCAGGATCTGTGTCTAAAATGAACCCAAAAAAAATAAAAAATAAAAAATAAAATAAAATGAACCCAAGACCTTATTATGAGGGTCGCATTGAAGAAATCATAATATCGACCAAATTACCCTACTCCAGAAAGAAAGCAGTTTTTAGAGGGGTATCAGGGAGAGACAGAGAAGCTGGACTGCCAATAAAGATAGTGATATTAGAATAGTAACAGCTGTTATTTTTAAGTGTTTTCTGTGTGCCACGAATGCATTTACTTGTATTAATCTCATTTAATCCTCATAATTAATGAGGGGTAGGGACAATTATTAGGCCCATTCTGTAGATGAGAAAATTAAAGCACTAGAGAGGTTAAATAATTTGCCCAAATCACTAAATGGTAAACGACAGAATCAGGATTAAAACCCTGGCTAACTGGCTCCAGAACCAGCAGGTACAGCCATTCTGCTGTTAAGTTTCTTGCTATCTATAATTTGGTAATAGAGCAGCATTCTATAACTTCAAAATGACAAAGTAAACATTAAATATTATCTGTCAACTAGGAGAACCAGCGAGGGCTTGAGGAACATCAAGTTTAAAGACAGAAAATATTCTGGTGTCAGATAATCATGAGTCATGAGACAAATCCCAACTCCACCTACCTCTAAACCATGTAGCCTTAAAAAA
Organism: Procyon lotor; assembly: GCA_028646535.1. Classification (NCBI taxonomy): domain Eukaryota; kingdom Metazoa; phylum Chordata; class Mammalia; order Carnivora; family Procyonidae; genus Procyon; species Procyon lotor. Next base: position 4,243,682 of record CM053613.1, read on the forward strand.
GGCCTTCATCTCACCGGGCCTTGATTTCCCTTTCTAGGAAAGGGATCTCAATACTTGCCTCTGAAGGTTACTGTGATACACAGTAAATGCTCAATTAATCTGGTTCACTTCATTCAAGTATCAGCTCAAATGTCACTTCACCAGAGACCTTCTCTGACCCCCCACCCAAAAGAGCCCTTCTGCCAACATTCTCAATTCCCTCACTGTGCTTTATTTTTCATCATGTCATTCACTCATCACCCGTTTATTTATATTATAAATATGTAAAATAAATACCTATTTATTTATATTTATATTACCTAAATACAACTATTTGTTCATTATCTGTCTCCCTCCTCTTGAAATGTATACTCTAGGAGAGAGTGAATTTTGTCAAGTTGTTTGCCGCCATTTCCCCAGCACCTACAGCAGTGCTTGGCACACAGAAATATTCAATAAGTATTTGTTGAATGTAAGAATTGTGTATAACAAACATCCATTCAATAAGTATTATAAGTAAAAAGGAACTATTCATTTGATAAATGTATTCACTGAGTACCTATAAAGTAACTAATAAATGAACAGGATTATTTCAGATGATAGTAACAAATCGTTAAGATTTATAAACTCCTAGAATGTGTTAGGCAGGGAAGAGTAGCTTTCCAAGGTGGTAGATTAACTGAGACCTGAATGATACTCACAAGCTAGCCACATGATGATGTGGGGACAAAGCATCCCAGGTGCAAGTGCAAAAGCCCAAAGGCAAAGGTGACCATGTCTAGGCCCAACTTGCCCAGAACCATGCGAGCATGGTGAAGTAAGACAGGAGATAAGGTCAAAGACACAGGAAGAGGTCATATCTTGGAAGTCTTTCCTAAAGCCATGAAAAGGAGTTTTATTTTAAGTATGATGAAAAGTTATTTGATAGTGTCATTTATCTTCACCCACTAGAATATATATTATGAGATCAAGAAGACCAGCTAGTCTACAAACATTTGCTAAATGAATGAATTGGGAAGATTATGAGGAAGTGAGTGACATAATCTGATTTTCTTTTGAAACATCACCCTGAACTGCTACTAGGGGTTACACTCCGGGAGGAAACTAGGGTGGCAAAAGATGGGTAGAATTACAAACAGTAGAATGCAATGTGGTTTGAGAGGTACTGTAATACAAAGAAACGGAAGGATAAAGCTGCTCGGTAAACCCTGAAGCCGTTTGGTGTTTTTAGACAGGAGACAGGAAAAGGTCAGTGAGGAGGGAACAAATAAATGACAACTGATATCCTAAGCCTTTTGTGTTTTCTATACTATTAAAGAAATTTGCTACAAAGAATCTCTACCTCACCTATGAAAAGAGGAACAAAAGGAAAACTCAAGATAGAGAGACACACATAACGCAAACACAAAATGTTTTGGAGAACAACTGTAAAGAAAAAACGCCTTTTTATGTCTAAGCACAACAATCAGTCTAAATTTCCTCAGGGACAATTCATAAGCCAATGACATCCACAATGTGACCTGGTGGAAATCTTGCTCACAGGAAGGGTTTGAGAGGCGAGCTGTCATTTGGAAGAGTTACACATTCCACATAGAGAGGAACAGGTATTCCTCTAGGAAGAATCAAGTTTTAAGGCACCATTCCCTTCATATCTACCTTTATCTGTATTGAGTCACTAAACAACACGTAAATTACAGTGTAATTTCTAAGATACTCATCACGGTTCTAAAAAAAATGTTTTTTGCCAAAATACACCATGGATATTACCTAGTGTCACGTTCACAGAACTAGAAGTACTGTAAATGCTGAAAGGTTTTATCTGGGAGTTGGCAAGGACCATTGCTCCCAAAGAGAAAAAAGGAAGGACAGTATTCAGGGTCAGGAAAGATGTGTGAAGCTACAGCTAAGCTCAGAGATTCTCACTTTGAATATATCTTAAAACATTTTACTACCTAAAAGAATCTACATAAATATTAAACAAATAAATAAATAAATGTGCCATTTTCAATACTACTTTGTCAACCACCTACCACAAGGAAAACAGTGTCTAGAACATTCCCCATTTACTATCAATAAAAAGGAACAAGCAATTCTAGAACCAAGAAAGGAAAGTAATGAGTAGAGTAAAACTTTAGTTTCCCATGTCTTCATCCATTCAAAATGTACTTTTTTTACAGCCTTATTGCAATATAAAATTTGTAAAGTTCACTCTTTCAAGTAGAGTAGATATATATTTTTAAATATATATTTTTAAAACAACATTCACTGGTCTGTTCTGTAATGCATGTTTATTATATAAAGTTTAGAAATCATACAAAAAATAAGGACAAAAATTAATACCACATATAATCTAATCACCTAAAAGCCATTTTATTTTATTTTTTTAAGATTTTTATATATTTGAGAGTGAGAGTGAGAGTGAAAGCAAGAGAGAGAGAGAGAGAAAAAACAAGTCAGGGGGAGGGATAAAGGGAAAGGGAGAAGCAGACTCACCACTGAGCAGGAAGCCTGACACAGGGCTCCATCCCAGGACCCCAGCATCATGACCTGAGCCAAAGGCAGACACTTAGCTGACTGAGCCACCCAGGTGCCCCTAAAAGCCATTTTAGAATTAATGTCTCCAGACAGTTTTCTCAACAGGTATTGACTAAGACCTAAAACTG
>CM053613.1:4255340-4272266 GCA_028646535.1 Procyon lotor
GGGGGGGGGGGGGGGGGGTGCTGATTCCAGAAAATATAGCCTAGAAGGAATACAGGGACTGAGTTAAAGGATCCCCTGAACCAAGTTTAGGACATCAGAGACCAAGGTTCCCACATATGAAAAAGGGCTAAGAGTCGGGCTGAAAGTTCCCAAAAGAACTCTGGTAAAGGGGCACCCGGGTGGCTCAGTGCGTTAAAGCCTCTGCCTTCGGCTCAGGTCGTGGTCTCAGGGTCCTGGGATCGAGGCCCGGGATCGAGCCCTGCATCGAGCTCTCTGCTCAGCAGGGAGCCTGCTTCCCCCTCTCTCTCTGCCTGCCTCTCTGCCTACTTGTGATCTCTGCCAATAAATAAATAAAATTAAAAAAAAAAAAAAAAAGGAACTCTGGTACAGAGAAGATGACAGAAGAAAAATGAGGACAACAGCTCCTGCCCAGAGCTGTACCCAGGGTTCTAACACAGAGGACTCAAACTTCCAGTACGTCCTATGGCGCAAGAACCATCCGAGCCAGGCTCGCCATGTATTTCAATGATTCCCCTCAAAACACAAGAGCAAATCTGCCAATTATCAACCCAGACCTTCCCTCCCCTCTCCCTCTGGAAGAGCCAACAATCTGTTCTCACATAGCAGCCACAGTTAACACCTTCAGACGGTTCAGATCCGGTCATTCCTTTGCTCAAAATCCTCAGAGGGTTCTGACTATTTGAATATACCCAACCTCCCTATGTGATGTGAAGGGTTCATAATCTGGTCCCTTACTTAATCCCTGTTCACTACACTCCAACCCCAAGGACCCTTCTTTCTTTTCTTCGTTGGATACATATGCAAAGCTTCAGACCTCTGCAGAAGGAGTCACTGGACTGGCCGGAGGGTAACAAAGCAAAGTAACTCGCGAGACAGGAAACAAATGAGGCGTGTCCTTCAGTTACCCTGCAGGCCACCGAACGAGGAGGGGGAAGCCAGGTAGAGCCCGGAGGACTCTAGCTGACTGAGTTGAATGGATGAAGCTGAAAGGCCACAGAGACCAAGGCAGCTAGAGATCACAGGGCAGAGTCCTAGAGAAGAGACGGCAGCACGGAGGCCGGAGAGCTCAGGAGACCGATAGAGGGTCCTTCTCAGTACTGAGTTGGGTAAAGTGCCGGGTAAAGTGCCAGAGCCGGAAAGACTAGTGCTAACAGTGCCTGCTGCCCACATGGGCCGGGGAATAGTGCCTAACTCACTAGCCGGGTCAAAAATCCTCCTGACTAACAGGGCATTGGGTACAGTGTACAGAACGTCCTGTGCCTAATAGTGGAGCGGGCTGCAAACCGGTTCAGTCCCGCCTCGGGAACCTGAAAAGCAAGACCTGAGAGAATCAAACGGTTTCTAAGTACCTTAACTATGTGCCTAAACAAACCTGAGCAAGGTTTATAGGAATACAAAAGAACCCTGCACCCAAACAAGGTGAATTTTACAAAATCTGGCTTTCAATCAAAAATTAACAAGCATGTGGGGCGCCTGGGTGGCTCAGTCGGTTAAGTGTGGGACTCTTGGTTTTGGCTCAGGTCATGATCTCAGGGTTCTGAGTTCAAGGCCTGCATTAAGATCTGTGCTCAGCACAGAGTCTGCTCGGGATGGTCTCTGTCCCTCTGCCCCTCCTGCTTGTGCTCACTCGCTCTCAAATAAATCAATCTTAAAAAAAAAAAATAAAGGAGGGCGCCTGGGTGGCTCAGTTGTTAAGCGTCTGCCTTCGGCTCAGGTCATGATCCCAGGGTCCTGGGATCGAGCCCCGCATCAGGCTCCCTGCTCAGCAGGAAGCCTGCTTCTCCCACTACCATTCCCTCTGCTTGTGTTCCCTCTCTCGCTGTGTTTCTGTTAAATAAATAAAAAAAATCTTTAAAAAAATAAATAAATAAAAACAAAGGAAATACAAAGAGCAAAGAGATTTTCAAAAGGAACAGAGCATCTGTGAGCAGAAGGGCAGCTTCAAGAGATCTAAGACATATATAATTGGAGTTACAAAGGAGAAGAGAAAGCAAAGGGAACAGAAAATATGTTTGGAGAGGGGCACCTGAGGGCTCAGGAGGTTAAGGGTCTGACTCCTGATTTCGGCTCAGGTCATGATATCACGTTGTGAGATCAAGCCCCATGTTGGGCACGGAGCCTCCTTCACGGAGCCCGCCTGGGATTCTCTCCCTTTGCCCCACCCCAGCCCCAAAATAAAGTACTGAAAGTAAACTACTGTCAATCTAGAATCCTATTCCTGACCAAAATCAAAAATCTTTCAAAAAGACATTTAAATAAAACCAAAAAAGTTTAAAATAAAATAAATCTTTCAAAAGGACAAACGAAAAAAGCTTTTAAACTGCCAACACTGCAAGAATTTATGACCAGCAGATCCACAGTAAGAAATGCTGAAGGATGTCTTTCAGGTGGAAGGAAAATGCTACCAGATGGAAACCTGGATGTACACAAAGAAAAAATAAGTTTGAGACACTTGAGAATGGTATCTACATGAGTTAATATAGGACTAAGTATTTAAATCTCTCTAGGTGGGGTGCCTGGGTGGCTCAGTTGTTAAGCGTCTGCCTTCGGCTCAGGTCATGATCCCAGAGTCCTGGGATCGAGCCCCGCATCGGGCTCTCTGCTCGGCAGGAAGCCTGCTTCTCCCGCTACCATTCCCTCTGCTTGTGTTCCCTCTCTCGCTGTGTTTCTCTCTGTCAAATAAATAAAATCTTTAAAATAAATAAATAAATAAATAAATCTCTCTAGGAGCGCCTGCGTGGCTCAGTGGGTTAAAGCCTCTACCTTGGGCTCAGGTCATGATCTCAGGGTCCTGGGATCGAGCCCCGCATCGGGCTCTCTGCTCGGCGGGGAGCCTGCTTCTCCCTCTCTCTGCACCTGCCTCTCTGCCTGCCTGTGATCTCTCTCTGTCAAATAAATAAATAAAATCTTTAAAAAAATAAAGTAAATAAATCTCTCTAAAAGATAACTAAAAAAAAAAAAAAAAAAAAAAGGATAACTGCATTTAAACAAAAATAACCACATAGTGTAGGATTTACAATAGGTAAAAGTAAAAAGCATGATGACAATGCAAAGGCTGGGAAGAGAGAAATGGAGTATACTGCTATTAGGTGCTCACTACGCTCCACAAGGGGCATTATCACTTGAAGGTAGATTGTGATAAAGATGGATACTATTAAACCCTACAGCAACCACTAAAAATAACACAACAGGGGTGCCTGGGTAGCTCAGTCGTTAAACGTCTTCCTTCGGCTCAGGTCATGATCTCAGGGTCCTGGGACCGAGCCCCATATCGGGCTCCCTGCTCAGCGGGAGGCCTGCTGCTCCCTCTCCCACTCCCCCTGCTTGTGTTCCCTCTCTCGCTGTGTCTCTCTCTGTCAAATAATAAAAGCTATAAAATTAAATTAAATTAAAAAATAACAAAACAGAGCTTTACAGTTAATAAATCAACAAAGGAGATAAAATAGAGTCATTAAAAAAATGTCCAATTAATCTAAAATGTAGGCAAATAGGAAAATGGAACAAAAACCAGAACGGGCAAAGAGATCACCTCAGGACAAAGGAGTCAATTCATGAAGAATCCTTAACAATCCTACACATTTCTGTACCTAGTAAGAGAGTTTCCGTTGCAAGATTATGAGAAACCCATGTCTGTCTTAGGCACTTACGGTTCCTTCTGCCCCGGATCACACTGTGGTTAGATCTTTCCTAACATTCAGCTCTTGGCTCAAATACCTCAGTGAGGCCTTCCCAAAGATCTCCCCGCCACCCAAATCCCTCCACATCCCGTTACCTGGTTGACTTTGTTTCATCTTCCTCTCCCTATCTGAAATCACCTTGTCCTCTGATGAACGGCTTACCTTGTGCTTTTCACTGCCTAAAGCCGTGCCTTAGCAGAGTTGGGTGTTCCATAATCGGTTCACAAGGTAGGGAAAGGGGGGAACAAGTCAGCTGGCCAACCCAGAGGCTGAAGGGAAGAGGAAGACCTTCCCTCTCAGGCCTGCTTGGTTTTCTCACCCATCCATCGCTTCCTCGATCTTCTTCTTCCTCAGCTCAATGAGTTCAGGGGTCTCCATTCCAGCCGGCACTGACGAGAACCCTCCAGGAGTGATGAGGCCACTTTGAAGAGAGAAACAAGCTCTCGAGTAAAGGGAAAGCCCCCAGTGACAGACCACTTCAGAGGCAGACTCTGCTCTCCCCACCTGTCTGCAGGGGTAATAAAGCCTGTCTCATCTGGTTTGTCCTCATCACTTTCTTCCTCTTCCTCTTCTTCTGAAGATTCTTCATCAGATGGCTCCAGCTCCCCCCAAGGGGTCCTATCAATCTCTTCTTCCTCAGTCTTGGTCTGAAAGAGATGATTCACTCATTCAGCAAACATTTACTATGTACCTATAATGCATCGTTATTGCAAACTTAAAGGACATAAAACAGACGATACCGTCTGCCTACGGAGAGCTCGTATTCTAGTAGGAAACTTACTGCAGTTACATCTCAGGAAAATGCATGCCCTTCTTCAGACTTTGAAACTTCTGAACATCCAGCTCCCTGACAATGAATCTATAAACCAACTACCTTCACACTCGTGACCTGAGGTAAGACACAGCCATGGTATACCTGAAATTCAGCAGCATTGGTTCCAAACACATCCCCGTAGAGTGGCTTCCCAGTCTCATCTACGGGGGGCTTGCCCCAGCCACCAGCATGGTACCCAAAGGAACAGCTCTGTAAGGGACCAGATGCAAGTCAGTTCCACTACTAAGCTCCAGAGCAAACGTTGAAGCCCTGGAGAAAAGTCACACTACAAAATACAGAACTAGCGCTTGGTAACTCTGGAAATTAGGATTTCAGAGAAGAATTAAATATTATAAAGCATTACAAAGTGAAAGTAGTAAGCGAGAAAAATCAAGAGGGAGTAGGATAGGGAGATGGGAGGCAGAGAGTCGACTAATAAACCTCAACCTTCGTGGTAGAGTCCATGCTATCTGAAAGTCAAAAACAGGACTCTTCTTACTGATTTTTCCTAACATTAGGAAGCTTTTAAAAATCTATTTCTCTAAACGGACAGAAATTTTTACCTGAAGTTTAACAATTACTTCTATTTCACTTTAATGACTTTGCTCTCTATTAGTTTTTTTTTTTTTTTAATCAGTGCTTCATATTTAAAAATAAAAGCACAGGGGCGCCTGGGTGGCTCAGTGGGTTAAAGCCTCTGCCTTCATTCAGCTCAGGTCATGATCTCAGGGTCCTGGGATCGAGCCCCACATCGGGCTCTCTGCTCAGCAGGGAGCCTGCTTGCCCCTCTCTCTCTGCCTGCCTCTCTGCCTACTTGTGATCTCTCTCTCTGTCAAATAAATAAATAAAATATACAAAAAAAAAAAAAGAAGTCATGCAGTAAAAAAATATTTAAAAAAAAGTGTAACGCCACTCGAGATAAAATTATTTCTAACTGTCCAGCCATGTATATACCAGAGATATCTGGAAACACATTCACCAAATTTTAAATCTGGTTATTTCCAAGTGGTAAAATTATAGGTGATTTGTTTTCATCTTTGGACTCATCAATTCTCATTGACTGTTTTACGGTAAGCACATCAGATTTTTTAACGAACAAAAACTACTCTTTTTTTGGGAAAAAAGAAAAGGAGAGAGAGAGAGAGACATGGTGGGGTGGGATGAAAGAAGAACCAAAAAAAAAAAAAAAAAATCCTCTAGTTAAAAAGCAGAGGCAGCTAAGAATGAAAGGCCATTGCTCACCTCGGGGATGGGCGAGTTCAGCCCAGGAATTTTCAGGTTAGGGTACGACGGGGGTGGTCCATATCGCTGCATGGCAATCAGCCACGGGGGAGGGACCTTGTGAGCATTCTGCCGGAAAAAGAGAACAGGATACCATCTGCCCAGCCCTGTCCTTTGTCTCTCTTCTGCCCCAATTCCCACCCTCTTCTTGGCTTCCCCAGTCAGGTAACTGGCACTCACTGGTCCTACTGGCATCCCCAAGGAAATCCTTAGCTCATCAGACAAATCTCCTGGCTTCTTCTCCTTCAGTCGTGTCTCAAACTCCTTCCCCTGAGAAAAAAGCAGAGCACACTGTATTATGAATGCCAGACACACACTGGGAATTCAACAGCAAGAGTCTAGGGGAACAGAGATGAGAAGTCTCAATCCACTCCAGACACAAAATCCCAGAGTGCTGATTCCCATCGCTCCTTTCCCTGGCTGGAGTAGGAAAAGGAATAAAAGCCAGAAAGGAGGGGAGAAGCAGGACTCCCGGTGCTGACATTAACCCAATAGAAGAACACGGCCAGATTTAGGACCCGTTTTCTCATCTGTAAAATGAGGGCACTCGACAGGATGATCTCCAAGATCCTTCCACCACAAAAATTCCCTACTATCGTGGTGACTGCCATTTCAAGGATCAGGAGGAAAAAATAAAAACTTTTCTCCCACCCTCAATATTAACTGTTTTCCTGTGCCTCTGCCCCTTATCCAGTCATCATTTTAGAGACATGGACTGAACCTCTCGCCCAAAAAAACCCCACTTCATTTTAAGATTTCAAATTCCACTCCCTCCAAGGAGATTTAAGAAACAATTCTAAGGCCGAGGAGAGGAGCCACTGTACCAACTTGGAAAGCCTTTCCAACCAAGAGTTACACAGCCATGACCAAAGGCCTAGTCTTTGCTCCCAAGCCCCCGCACCCGAACCTCATAATACAGGTCCCCGTGGATGGTCAGCTTTGGCTTGGTCTGCCACTTGAAGAAAGCATCGTGTAGTTTCTGGTAGTCAATGTCAATCTTCCCCATCTTTGGCCGAACCTTCTCTCGCATTTTGGACTTCATGGTCTTCTGTTCTTCCTGTGGAGAATGCCAGAAGACCGGTTATAAAAGATATTCCCCAAGTTCGGCTCTTTATTGATTTGGCTCCTCACGCCCAAAAGAAATAAAAGGAGGGGCACCTGGGTGGTTCAGTCAGTTAAGCACCTGCTCAAATCAGCTCAAATCACGATCCCCGGGTCCTGGGATCGAGCCCTGCATTGGGCTCCCTGCTCAACAGGGAGTCTGCTTCTCCCACTCCCTCTGCCTGGCCCCCTCCACACCTGCTGTCTCTCACTTTCTTGCTCTCAAATAAATAAATATTTTAAAAAGAAAAAAAAAAGAAAGAAAGGGAAACCTCATGTATCTCATTCCAGAAGTCACCAAAATCCTTCCTGGTCAAACCCCTCAAAATCACATAATCCCAGCTGAACAAAATAGAAGGGTCATATAAAATCATCTGCAGCCATGTACATTGATCAATATTTTTTCAAGCCATCTGATCAAGAGACTGACCTCATTAGCTGCCTCTGGACAGAACTGGGTGACTGGAGTCTAACTGAGAGGCAGTTTTCATCATGTACTTTTGTACCTCCTGAATTTTTTGCAGTACACACAAATAGTCTCTACTCAAAGTATTTAACTTAACAATTTAAACCTAAGAAGTTACACAACCACGGTGTATCTGCAGCCACAAAGTGCATCAGGCTCACATTGGGAACAGGGAACCGCAGACACAGCCAAAGGCCACCTGCAGGAAAAGGAGTCACCGTGTGCAGATCAAAGAATTGGCCAAGTGCAGCCAGAGGAGGAGACAAGCGGGGAAGCGGAGCCACATGGAATCAGAAGTCTCAGCATGGGGCTAGAGAGCTAGCTCTGAACATCGAGGCCAGGGCTGCCTTTCATGAGCTGATGTCTTCCTCCCACCCTCCCACCCTCTGTCATATGCTGTGCTGACTTCTGGAGAATGGATAATTAGACAGTTAACAAGAAAGGAGATTTTGGGAACCACATTCCCAATTTTGGAACAGGCTGCTATTAAGGCCGTGGATCTGCAGGGCAGATCTGAGCCCCGGCCAGTCCCTTACCTTCTCCTGCAGGGCTTCCCGCATCTCCTGGATGCCTGTGCGTTTGATGAAGTCCGGCAGCTCAAAGGGGGGCTTCTCAATGCCTCGTTTGCCCTGTAGGTACTTGCGCTTAAAACACCAGTGGCGTGGTACAGGCACAGAATTCCGAGTGGCCTTAAGGTGAACCAAGAGCTTGGGGTCCTGTGCGGTGACATCATGCATCTCCACGACATCAGGCCGAGCCACAAGCTGGAAAACACAGCAATGTGCCACTAGAAAGCCCCAGCCTCTCAGATCTGAGACTCTCTTTGTCTTCCTCAGAGGACACATGCCTAAGTCACCCAGGCCTCCTTCAAAAAGCCCTCCTCCCTACCCCCCAAAACAAAACCCTTGTGCATTTCTAGGAGATTCTCATGCGGTCTCCCAGCCACGCTCTCGGATCTGCTAGATCAGCTCCGGTCTCACCTGCTTGAGCTCAGCCACAGTGAAGCGATTCATTCGGCGCAACTTTTTCTTGGACAACTTGGGGGCTTCTGGCTTCTTCTCCTAGAACAAAACCATCATTTCTTCTGAGCAGGACTACTGGGCATGAATCACAGTGCCCGGCTCATCCCAAAGAGATTCTCCTTTGCAAGAGTTCACCACGGCCCCTCGCTGGCCGCGTCTCAGCCACCCGTCCCACGGCCCTCCCTCCTCACCAGGAGCATGAGGGCCTCACCTGTTCGTCATCACTGCTATCGTCATCGCTATCCTTGTGCTCCTCCTCAAAGCCCTTCTTCTTGGGGGCTGTGGAGCTCTCCAGTTTGTCAAGTTTCTCTGGCTCCTTCTCCTTCTCCTTCTTCACATCATCGGTGAGCTAAAGAGGCAGACAACGTGGAAACCCAAGTCCTGTGTCCCTCCCTAGTTCCTGAACCCAGTGGTGAAAAGATACCCTGTCTTTCCCCCTCCCGACCCATTCCCTACTCTACTGGGCCCCTTCCCAACGTGCTGCTCCTTGTACCTTGAAAGCCTCAAAGATCCTCTTGAAGAAGATGAAGTTGGGCTCATAAATTTCAGGTTCTTCAGTCACATACTCAATTTCAACATCAGCTGCCGGGGAGTCAGAGCCACGAGACCGGGTTGACTCTTTCTCTCGGTCCCCAGAGCTCTCAGATGACGCCCCCCGAACCCGCTGGGGCTTTTTCTTCTTTTTTCGGTTCCGCCGCTTCCGGTTTTTCTTGCAACAGGAGGAGAACCAACGGGGTCAGAGAATCCAAGCACAACACCCGCCCTCAATCTCCTCATGCAATTTCCCCAGCTGAGAAAAGAGGCCTTGAAGTCAGACTCCAAAGTTCTGCTCCTCTCAAGCTGTGTGCCTCTCGGTAAATTCCTGCACCTCTCAGAACCTAAATGTTTTCAGCTATGAAACACAGGCAAGCATTGTACTCTGAACTCCAAGGATTTATGACAATTAAACGCAAAATATCTATAAGATGCTTGGGACAGGAACTGGCACAAAATAGCAATTATTATTTATCAAACACCTTGAACTGGTATTACTTTAGTGCCCAAATACAGTCTCCTAACATTCCTTCCAGGCTCAGCTCCATCCCGTACCTCTTTCTTGGATATGGACACGGTGTCCTCCTCAGTCTCCGACGCGGACTGGCCCAGGGACGAACGAGTGTCTGTTTCCATTTCCTCTTCCTCTGCAAGGGAGAAAAGCCGCCATCAGTCTCCTCGCACGGGTACCATGCCACTAGCCCACAGTAACTCCTTTTTACCAAGGGCCAGTTTCTCTCTCAAAGGATGGGATGGAGGGAAGGGACGGAGAAATGCTCTGCCCTGCTGTGCTCGGACACGACACACTCACCCTGTTGAGAGTTCATCTCTTCCTGACGGCTCTCCTTCAGCTGCAGGATCTTTTCCAAAGCCTGGGGGATCTTGGGTCCCACAGAGGGGTCATCCATCTGCCAGAGACAACCCAGACAGAGAAGACGATCTCAGGATTTCTACCTCTTGTACGAGAAAGGCTGCCAGCCAGGTGATGTAAACAGTAGACAGCAACGATACTAACTGGACCCAATCATCCCTCAGCCCCCTTCAGAGTGAACCTCAGAACCCTGCCCCAGAAATGTCTCCCAAACCCTACTTCCTGCCCTACCTAACCTAAATACACTTTAACTAGATATGGCTCTCCCCCGCCCCTCACCCCTGGAAGTCCTCCTATCTTCTCTCAGAATCCTTCTCCAGAAACAGTCCCCTCCTAATCCACACTCTCCTGTCCCTAGAAGGAAATTACCAATCTCACCTCTCTATTCTCATCTCCAGGCGGTGGCGGGGGACCACGAGGCCGGGGAACCGGGGCTCCCATGGGCAAAACAGTGGGAGTGGGGCCCACTGGAGCTGCAACTATAAGAAGAAAGAAATCCAATGTCAGAAGAGACAACACACGCATCTTAAAAATTACCTTCCTTGTAAAGGTCACTGTAATGGTCACCCTTAGGGCAAGGGGGTGGCTAAAAGTGAGCCTGGGAGAGCTTTGGAGGTACTAGTATCATTTTGGTTCTTGGTCCTGGCGCCAGTTGTGTGAGTTATTCAGTTTAGGACAGCTCATTAAACTGTATGCACTCTATAGGTCATGTACTTACGGTTAGGATTTTCAAACATGGTCTTTCCTCTTTCCTTCCGTTTCCAGGGTCTTACCTCGAGGACCCAAAGGAGTGCGAACACCAATCTGGCCCAGGTCTTGTGGGGGCCGAGGGACTGGGGTGCCCATCTTGGCAATCTCCTGCTGCCGTTCCTGCTCCAGGAGCACAGCTGCCTACAAGAGAGATGTGGGAGTGAAGCCACAGCTTGGAAATCCATTGGGCAGGTAGCCTCTGACAAATGCAGGCTTTTAGCCAATAGGCCCAAAGAGAACAATTAAGTACGACTAGAATTGGGACATCCTCATCACCCCCACCCTTCCAAGCAATGTATGATCCAAGTGGAGGAGGCCTCTCATCATAAAAGGAAACCCCTGGAAATAACACCAAAAATCCCCAGGAAACTCCTGGTTTCTAACAGAGAATTTAACATTTAGCTACACAAGGGCTTCCATTTTTTAACAAGAGTTTTCTTCCCCAAGAGATCAAGTTATTTCTAAGAAACAATGATTTCTTTTCTTGCACAATCGGCAAAAACAGCACTTCATAAATAATTTCATATCTATTCCTGTTAACACTTACTTTCTAATACTCCCAGTAACACACTGGGGAACAATTGACAGAATGCCCCTCTGGGACTGAATGTCTTCTGTATCATTCTCTAACTACATCTACCATGTTTAGTCTAAATCCTATAAAACTGACTAAATAAATCCAGGATCCTCTCGTAAGCACCTATAACAATATCACATGAGACTAACAGGAATCATCAAACTTCTTCCGTAATAGGCTAAACAATAAACATCTTAGACTTTACAGGTCGTTACAAAGACCATAGTATGTTCCTGGTTTGCTAATTTTTTTTTCTTAACAATTGTCTAAAGACAGAAAAACCATTCTTAACTTGCAAGCCACACAAAATCAGGGCACAGTCTGTAGTCTACCAATCCCCAGGCTCCAGAAAAGAGCTCTGAATGAATGATTATTTGGAAGATGCTGGAAATTAAGGATGAGGTAACCTTCATGAAAACTTGCATGGTACATCTTATTTTGGACACTAAGCACTAGGTATGAGAGTCAATGGACTGGATCATCAGGCCAAAGGTTGGGGGGGCATTACCCGCTTCTGCTGCTCCAAGAGCTCATGTTCCTTCAGTGAATGATCTCCTTGCTTAAAAAAGAAAACAAAACAAAAAAAAAAAAAAGAAAGAAAGAAAACAAGCCCCCATCAGCACCACCATCCCTCAGGCCAGGCTGTCACAACTCTGCTTCCCAGGGACCTCTTCCAGCTGAGGGCCTATGTTCTAGTCCTTGGTCCAGGCCTTCCAAGAAAGCTCTGTCCCAGGGTGCCTGGGTGGCTCAGTCGGTTAAGTGCCTGACTTTGGCTCAGGTCATGATCCCAGGGTCCTGGGATAGAGTCCCCCATGAGGTTCCCTGCTCAGCAGGGAATGCACGCTTCTCCCTCTGCCTCTGCCCTCCCACCTCCGCTCGTGTTCACTCTCTCTCAAATAAATAAATATTTAAAAAAAAAAAAAAAAAAGGAGAAGGAGGCTCAGCCCCAGCCTCTCTGAAGCTCCACTGCCCCTTTAGCGCCTTGATGAGACCCACACCGAAGCTTGCCCTACCTGCTTGGCACGCTCCTCTTGCTGCATCAGCAAAGCCGCCTGCTGCTGTGCCAGCTTCAGCCGCTCCTCCTCTGACAGAGCCACAGGTTCACCCACCCGGAGAGGAGGTGGTGGCCCCAAGTTTGGTGGGCGGGGTCCAACTGCCATAGGAAAGCCAAGGCCAAGGCCTGGTGGGGGTGGTGGGGGTGGTGGAGGAGGTTGCAGAGGGGGGAGTCCCATGGGTGGTGGTGGCATGGGAATCCCAGAAAGCTGTGGGAAAAAATGTGAACATAAACTAGGAAACGTTACCTACTACAGACATTTGCTGGGAATCTATTGTGAGCCAAGTGCTAGGATTCAAAGTCAAATGACATATAATTCCTGCATGTAAGAATATTCCATAGCAATACTGAAAGAAGAGGATGCTAATTTGGGGTGGCACCAACCAAGGAAAACTATCGACTCTCTCCCTAGAAAAATGTGAACACACATTTTGCAGATTTCCGGAAATTTCCGGAATCCAAGGACACCTCTAAAGGCAGCCTGGGAACTCTCATCCCACACACATAAGTCAAAAGTTTCCAGGTCAGAGCCATTGTCCTAAAGAAAAATTCAAATCCTGGCTCAGAAAAGACATGAAAGTTGAGAAGACTTAAGTAAACTGGAGCCAGTGTGTCCCAACGACTCACTAAATGTAAAGGCTATGAAATCAAACCAGGGAATGAGCTTTAATGTCTCACTAACAAAATGGGAACTGCACCCAGGGAAGGCAAAAAAGAGTTCTTTCCAGCTGAAGGAGAATCAAGGAGGCTTCCAGATTGTTTAAGCTGAACCTTAAATGACATGTAGAATTTGGAGAAGCAGACATTGGGTACGGTGATAAGGATCAGGACCAAGAGAGAGCTGAAGAGCTGCCATTTCTCCCTGTCCGATCTGTTAGTTGCATCTCCAATACGCTGAATTTAAGAGGAGCTACCCTGAACAGAAGTCGTCTCATAAAACAGAACAATCTCCTTACCTGTGCCGACATGGGAGGGGGAGCAGCTTTGTCCCCATCTTCACCTCTCAGAACTGGCCGATTCAGCACGATGCCAGTCTGCAAAACAGAAAGGACTCCAGATCAGTCCAAGAGGCGCTGTTCCACAAAACGACTTTCACTCCCATTCATTCAACAAAATTTACCCAGTGCCTGTCTGCCAGAGCTTGAGCTAGGCACTGGAGGGGACGGGCACATACAGAAACGATTACAACTGGTCAGTAATGGCAAAAACAAGCAGAAACAGCAAACGCCTGCTGGCGGGGCAGAGCTAATAAGGAACCAAGACCGAGTGGTGAGGGGCCACGAAGGCCTTCTCCAGAAACTCGGCCTACTCTGACGTCCCGCCACCAACACTTACCTGGCGGGTGTAGGTCTGCAACCGCTCCACCAGCTCCTCGCGACTCCCTGCTGGGCAAAGCACAGGATCAACCGGGTCCGTCAGGACCGAGTCAGGCCCCAGCGGTCCGCCTCCGCCCCTCCCCCCGACCCCGGGTCTCCGGGGTAACCAAGCTCCGCTGCTCCCTTAGGCCTACCCTGCCCCGGCTCTTGACCTCCCGAGTCCCTCACCCTGGATCGGAGCTCCGATCTCTGCCAATTTGGCTTGAAGCTCCTGGGCAGCCCAAGCGCCATAGTGCCCAGGAGGTGGCGGCGGCGGCAGCTGCAGCTCTCCTTTGGGAGGCTCGGGATGCTCGGCCGCCATCTTAGCCGCAGGAAGGCGCGCGACCAACCCGGAAGTTCGAGCCAGACCTGGAGCCCACTTCCCGGAACTTCCGGCAGCGACGTACGCCACGTCCGCTGGAGGATTGGCAGGCCGTTCGCATTGAGGCCCAGCCCCTGCGGATCTCCAAAGGTCCCCAGGCGGCCTGGGCGCGAGGCCTTCTGGGAGTTGTAGTTTGTAGTACGCAGGCCCCCTTCTCTGCAGGTCCGACTCCCGGAGGACTGTTCGGGGCTGAAGCACCGGCAACCCTGTGGGCTGGAGCAGGGGCGGGGCTGCGGGGAAAGATGGTCCCGCCCGAAAGGCGTGCTTTCTGCGTCTAACCCGCGGAAGCGCAGATCCCCAGCCTTCTGACCCGACTTCCAGCTCAGGCGTGAGAGGCCCGGGCGCTTACGTTCCTCGGGGAGTCCTAAAGGACTCATTCCGCTGGCGGCCGCGCGTTGCGGGCGCCAAGCGGGAAGTTGCAGCCGATGCCTGTGATAAAACAGTATCTGATTGTCTGCCCGCCCACCCCCGGCCCACGCTTGGATGAATGGGCTGAAAGAGGATCGGAGCCGAAGAGGATCGGGCTGAGCTCCAGCTGCCGACCTGGGGGAAGGGCCACACTAAAGCCCCTTTTTTCACCTATCGGGCCGGCTCAAATGTCTCCGCTAGGCCTTCTCCCGCTTTCCTTTCCTTCCTTGGAGCTCCCATAACACGTACAAACATCTACCATTTGTTTTAAAGTCTTTCTTGCTCCTTTTCCCCACCTCCTCCCCAAGAACATGAGCAGAGACCTGGTCTTTTTACTGTCTGGCAGCACCTGGCGTTCAAGGGGCGCTCAGTAATGGTTAATGGGGGGGAGGGGAGGACACAAACGAAACGGTCTTTCGGGCGACAGGATTTGCATCTGTTTTAGTCCCCGGAGCTCAGGACCTTTTCTTCCCTCGTCTCCACAAGCCTACTGGCGGAGTGGACGCTGCCTCCCTTTCCCCACCACCATCACCGCCAGCAGCCACCTGTGTGCCGAGGGAGGGATGAGCAGCAACACCCCCCCCCCCCCCCCCCGCCGCCGCCCGCCTGTCCAGCTTCCACCTCTCCCTATCCTGACCGGTCAATTCTGTTCCTCTCCCCACTTCCACCACTAGCTCTGAGATCCCCTTCCCATTCTTGCCCTGCCCTCTCACTGACAGGCTCACTGCCCGTGCGTGAGTGTGAGTGTGAATGTGTGTGTGTGTTGGGTGAGAGAGCTGGGAAACTCAAGTAAAGTCTCATTTCCCCCCCCACCCACACCCTTCCTATCTTCTTTCCAGCATGCTCCGTTTCACTGACTGTCCTGCAAAGAGAAGTAGCTGAGAGCAAGGAAAAAATAATGGGGTGCCAGGTCTAGGATAGGTGGGTTTAGGAGAAACAGAAAAAGACTGAGCGAGGAAGGTTTGCTCACATCCTAGCCCTAGCTAGAAAATTCTCTTTCCTCCTGCCCAAGCCTTGATCCTTCCTCTTTCCATCACCACCACCATTCCAGTCTCCAGATACTCCCAAAGGAGAAGCCAAACCCAGAAAGGACAGAAGAAATAACAGTGTTGCCCTCCCCTCCTGCTTGTCAGCACACTCAGGAAGAACCATTCCTGACTCAAAGGAAGCATCTTTCTGCTCCCCGTACTTGGAGAGCTGCTGGCAGGTCATTGGCATGTGTATGCGCCCAGGAACATGACAGGGGTCGCTGAGGCAAGAGAAACTGAAGTCTGATGGGTGAGGAGGCAACGTAGCTAGCGCCAGAAAGGGACAAGTGGGGGCCTCATCATAACAGCCCGGGACCCAGGCAGGACAGGACCTCCCACTGTGCAGAGGAGAAACAGGGGCAAAAGAGAAGTTAACATTCGCAAGAGGCCAAACTGGGACCGTAAGCACTTCTGACTCCAAGAGTCCCCATTCCCTTCTACCTCTTAACAAGGACCCTCACACAATTGCTACCTGTGTGGGGCTAGAATGGAATCCAATCCCTTCCAGTCCTGGTTTGGGCGGCTGTCCCAGCTCCAGGAACCTTGTCATACTACGCCAAGAGGGGAGGAGAAAGCAGGGGTCCGTGAGAACCAGTGAACTACATGGGGGGCTGTTGGAGTTTGGCATTATTTTGGGAAGTACTGCTGCCCAGCTTCCAGGGCGTAGGAGCTAAGGCCTAAGAAGGCAGAAAATTCAGGACCACCCTCCAACAGACACACACACACACACACACACACACACACACACACACGGGAATTTACACAGAATCTTCACATGTATTATCCCTGCAGTCTCAAGCCGCTCCAAGAACAGCTCTCTGGTGGAGAGCTGAAAGTATTCAGGCCCTTGTATTCAGGGACTTGGCCCTTGACTCTGGGACTTAAGCTCAACAAGGGCTGAACTTGGGTTCTCTGATTCCCAATACAAACTGCTAAAGCTCTGGTCAGTAGTGAATGGTCTGGAGTCCCGCTGGAAGGAGTGGGTCAGCAGCAGGGGACTGCCGCAGGAGCTAGAAGGAACGGGTCCCCAGGACTGCAGGGGCAGATGGGACCAGACCCCAGGCTGGAGCTGTGCTTCTCTGCTGGAGGTGGACAGAGGAGGAGGAGAGGAGGGAGGGAGCATGTGGGTGCTTGTAGAGGTACCTGTGTCTCTAACTCCCCCAGGACCCACCAGCCCAAGGTCAGCCTGTGGAGCCCCGAATGCCCATCAATGCTAGAGTATCCAGATACCTTCTGGGCCTCAGTTTCCCCTTCTGTAGAGTGAGGGCAAGGAGCTGACCACACTGGTGTCCAGTCTCTACAAGGTTGCCAGCCGAGGCCCGCCTGCATCCTAAACCGCACCCGGAGATTGTTCCTCCGCAGCCCACGAGTCAGAGCTGCCCTCTCCCCTTCCCCTCCTCCTCCCCGCACGGCTGCCAGGCCCCCGCCCCCGCCCCGCCTCCGGTGTGCGATGGGGGGCGGGCGGCGGGCAGAGCGGAGAGGAGCGGAGCCGCCACCTGATCCCATCCAGGCGCGGAGAGGCGAGCAAACCGGCACTGGACGCTCAGGGCCCCGGCGCCCTTCCATCCGCATTGGATTTCGGGAC
>CM053613.1:4272366-4348012 GCA_028646535.1 Procyon lotor
GGGGGGGGGGGGGGGGGGGGGGGGGGAGGGGGGGGGCTAGGGGGACCTGGCAGCAGGCTGGGAGGAAAAAGGAAAGAAAAGAGGGAGGTGGAAAGATATATGATCTCCTGGGCCACTTATTTGCAACCCCCTGAGCCCTTAGCCCCTTCCTCTCTAGTGCCCTAGGCTGTTTCCCTCCCTACTCACTGGGCTGTACCATCCTCAAGGAAGGATGGAGTCTCCAGGTCATCCGATGGTCAGGTCCAGTGGTCCAGGCCAGGACACCCTCCTCCTCTAAAAGCACCCATATTGGCCCTCGGGCTGGGATGTAGAGAGAAAAGGGCTCATGTTGGAGTGGGTGGGTGTCCGGGCCAGTTTTCAAAGCTCTGGCTAGCTAGACCCTTCCCCCCCCCGCCCCCCTTTGACTCCCTGGAGAAAGGAAAGCAATTTTCAAAACCAGGCAGCAGCCTGAGGTAAATTGTTCTGACTAAAATTAGCACTGATATTCTGATGAGGCTGGCATCCTGACCCGTCTGGGACAGCTGAGGGGAACTCTCCATGGAGAAGACACAGGGGACGCAGGGAAGTAGTTTGAAGCACGCAAAGGGCCGGAGCCGGGGCCCCAGGAGACCACCAACCACCCCACGCCAGCCCCCTCCCCTGGATGCCAATGCTCAGACTCCAGCTCCAGAGGCAGCATCATGGAGAGA
This sequence comes from Procyon lotor, assembly GCA_028646535.1. Taxonomy (NCBI): domain Eukaryota; kingdom Metazoa; phylum Chordata; class Mammalia; order Carnivora; family Procyonidae; genus Procyon; species Procyon lotor. The sequence continues at coordinate 4,273,056 of CM053613.1, forward strand.
ACTTGCCAAGGGAAGGGAGGCCTCCTCCAGTGTCCAAGCAGCACCCTCTCGCAGGACCTGGAATGTTTAGCCTGGCCGAGTGCCCACCCAGAGGAGACAAGGTTACTGCTTTCAAATACCTGAAGGTCTGTCATGGAGAAAAATGACCCGTGTGGTCTAGGAGGACAGCACTAGCAATCGTGGGGAGTGGAAGATAGAAGGCGACAAGCTGAGGAGGGCACTAACAGCGGTAGGCTGATCCTAGCTGTCCCAGAAACAACTTTTGAACAGCCGCAGCTGCTCAGAAATGGACCAGGCTGTATCTGAAGGTGGTGAGCATCCCGTCGCTGATGGTGGCCAAGCAGAAACTGGTGCCTACCCTGGGGGAGGGGGGGACACTGGTGTCCGGGGAGTTCTTGTGCTGATGATTCCCTAGTCCAAGGGGACTCAGCCTGGAGTCTGGCTGGCTGGGTCCCCAGGGCTAAGACATGGATGGGAGTGGGATGGTGAGGACCACCAGGCACTCTGTCCTCCTTCTCTGTGTGGCCTGGTTGAAGCATCCCCCAGGGAAAGTCCCAGTGTGGCTCCCTTCAGGCTTTACTTCCTTGGGTGACCCAGAGTCCACTGAAAATAGGGTAGTTTTAGTGAGTTTAGCACATTATGAGAATAGGTTGACCACCCCACACACTCTGCCCCCTTGAGAACCTCCCATCTCGTCACCAAATCCTCAAGACAGAATGAGTGGCAGAGGCCACAGGGTCTGACTTCCCCTTGTGGGCTTCCTCCCTCAGGCAAAGCCAGCCCTTCTCTGCCCCTAGCAATTCTTGAAAACACAGCAGGGCCTTAGGCTTTCTCTGCTATGCCCTTGGTTGGCCCTCTGTGGCTGTACCCTTCACCTCCCTCGGCTCCAGGCAGATTAAGTCTGTCTGCAGGCTGCTGGAGGAAACCAGGTGATGGGGCCTGGAGAGAAAAAGAAAGGCATGACCAGGACATCTTTCTACCCAAACAGGTTTAAATGTAATCCAGGATTAATGAGGGGCAGGGGGGAGGTAGTGGTAAACAAGAGAGACTGGAAACCAAGCTCCAAGCCCCAGGGGAAAGTGATGGTCAAAAGTTTTTACATTACCTCATCCCTCCTGGGACCCAGGTGTCCTAGTTCCATATACGTGCAAATGCCCATAGGGTTCCAGGCTCACTCTCCCCTTTCAAGAGGTGTGTATGTGAGGCTGAAGCTGGACTCAGACCTGGAGACCGAGACTCTACCCTAGTGGGGGGACAGGCATTGTTGCTGAAGCTGACTTGCCACTAGCACTGCCAAGGGCCGGGCTGCCTTGAGCCAAGGCATTCCTGTGGGGACAGGCGCCTGGCCAGAAACCAGACTCTTCTGCCTCTCACTCCTGCCACTCACCTGGGACGCAGGCCCACCTTCTCCTCGAGAATCTCTGCAGGACAACAAGCAGGAGCACCTCTGTATTCCCCACACCCCCACCCCTCTCCCAGGCTGCCATGTCATGACCTTGGCCAGGCACCTCTTACTGCAGAGTCAGCTGATGGCCAGGGTTTCAGGTGTCTGGGGATGAAATCCAGATAGGGTTCTGGGATTTCAAGTCCTTCCTTTCTTTCCCTCATGGATTTTTTGGTCTTGGGCCCTCAGAGCAGGTGCCCAGCTAGGAAGGCTCAGGGCTCAGAACAATGCAGAACCGCCAGAGTCTAGAGCAGGGATGGGGAAATCGGTTCTCTGTGGAAGCAGCACACATCACACCTGGGGGGATGGGCTTTGAAACCAGAAAGAGCAGGTCTGAATCCTGATTCTGCCAACAGCTGTGTGACCATGGGACAAGTAGCACCATCACTTAGAGCTACGTTTCCTTTTCTGCAAAATGGGGAATCATACCTATGTTAGGGGGTGGTGGGGATTAAATGGAAGTAAGTATGTAAGAGTACAGTACTTGTTGTAAGCCTGCAGTATCAATCCCTTGCCCACGTCAAGAGACTCGACTCGAGAAGCTATAGGTCTAGTCAGTGGTTTTTGAGGAGCTCAGTCGCTGGAGAGTCAAGACCAACTCTTGGCTGAAGCAGTTAGGCAAGGAGTCCTGGAGGAGGGAAACCTTGAATTGACACTTCTGTGCTTTAAGCCAAGCCCCGGTGCTAAGGTAAGCCTACTGGGGAGACAGAGACAAATGACCACAAGACAAAGACGAATTAGGGCCAGGCAGAGAAGCCAACACAGGGCTCAAGGGAGGAGTGGCTACAGCCTGAAGGGCTGGCCACACCCCAGAGCCTGTAATTCCACCCAAGACTAAGTTATCTGGAGCAGTGTGGAGATAGGGTCTTGGTAATGGGAGGTAGGAATCCGATCTTCTCTGGCTTCTCTGCTCACCGCCCCCCCCCCCGCCCCCCGGAGCTCTCCTTTGCAGCAGTCCTGCTGGGGCCCACAGCCCATCTCCTCTGCCTGCTGCAAACCTGTTTGCCTCCTCCTTTTGCCAGGCCTCTCAGGAATACTGGCCCTGCTACCAGAGCCCCAGGAGCCCCCATGAGCGCCGGCGAAGGGAGTCCTGGATAGCGAGGCCCCACCTGGTCCAGGGGTGGGTACCCCATCATGCCACCCATCCTCCAGCACATGCAGCAGGCCACCAAGATGATGAGCCGAAGGAAAATCGTGCTGCTGGTGCTAGGGTGCAGCACCCTAAGCCTCCTCATCCACCAGGGGGCACAGCTCAGCTGGTAAGGGGGCGGGGCCTCAGCGTGGGGGCGGGACCCAGGCGAGTTGCGTTCCTGCCCACTTGGCAACAGAACTGGGAGCTCTCTCTCCTTCCCATTCCTTCTATCTGCCAGAGAGTCTGTCTTCCGCGGGGCTTTGCTCCTTCCCTCTATCCTAAAAGTGCTTTCCATACATTCTCTTTATTTTTTTTAAGATTTTATTTATTTATTTGTTTGTTTATTTATTTATTTCACAGAGAGAGGCAGATCACAAGTAGGCAGAGAGGCAGGCAGAGAGAGAGAAGGAAGCAGGCTCCCCGCTGAGCAGGGAGCCCGATGCTGGGCTTGATCCCAGGACCCTGAGATCATGACCTGAGCCGAAGGCAGAGGCTTTAACCCACTGAGCCACCCAGGCACCCCTCGATACATTCTCTTTAGATCCACACAACCTCCCTGGGCAGGCACTGGTCTTCACTGAAAGGTTGCTTGGAGGCATAGAGTTAGTCAGTGACTAAACTGGGATTCTAATCCAGTCCAAGTCCTTCCCATGGCATCGTATTCTGTCTGAGTGCCTCCTCCCAAAGGACTGCAAACAACTTCTCATTGCTTCTGCTGTGCTGGGCAAATCCTCTCACTTCTCTGAGCCTGTTTCCTCATCTATAGAATGGGAATGATGACATGGGTTACCCAGTCAGCCATCCTGATACAGGATACCATGTGACAACTAATAGGAGCCCTTGCCCTACTCCTGGCTCTGTGAACCCAACAAACCCCTGCACCCTTCAGGGCCTCAACTTTCCCATTTCCTACATGATCTGCCCATGAGAATGGTGTGAATGGGCTCAGTTCTCCTTGTCGGAGGATCTGCTGGTCTTTAAGAGGGGCATCTGGGTAGATATTACCCTGAGCCCAAACCAGCCACAGATAGGAAATCTCAGTGGTGTTCTCAAAGGTGCTTAGAGTAGTCCTCATTACATGATGCTGAGGCTAGAAAAGAAATGAGAGTAACTCAAAAGTCTGAAGGGAACTTACAGGCCATCTGTAATCCCCGACACCTTTGTTTCAGGAACAAGGAAACAGAAATGAAAGCTTCACGAAGAGTATTCTCTGGTTTTCAAACTAACAAAATTCCTGAGCCTAGAACAGTGCCTGGCACATAGCAGATCCTAAAAAAAAAAAAAAAAAATTGTTGACTGAATGAACAAGGCTCCAGGAAACATAACAGAATCAAATCAAATAACAAATAGATTGCCTCAAAGCCCATGCCAGTTATCGACAAGATGGGGAGCCAGAGAAAGTAAAAATGAGAAAGAAGACAGAATGAGAGGATGTGGTGACTTTATCTTAGTTGCCAGAAAACTAATGATTCCTCCTCTGGTCCTCGTTTCTACGTGTGTAGAGTAGGCTTTCTCAAGGATCTCCAAGGACCTCTGTCCTTGTATTAGTTACCTATTTCTGTGTGGCCAAATCACCTCAAACCTTAGCACCCGAACACATCAAACATTTACTATCTTGCTCCTATGGGTCAGGCATCCATGTGTGGCTTAGTTGGGTACCTCTGGCTCAAGGTCACTCAGAGTCGCAATCGAGCTTGCTGCTGAGGATGCAGTCTCACTTGAAGGTCTGACCGGAAGTGGTCCCCTTCCGAGCTCACTTATGTGGCTGCGGGCAGCATTCAGTTCTTCAAGCAGGCTGATAGTCTGAGGGCCCAGTACCTCGTGGAGTGTTGCCACCGGGTGCCTCCCCATAGGGCTGCTCACAGGATGGCAGCTTGCTTCTCGCTGCCTGAGTTATCCCAGAGAGAGACCGGGAGAGACACCACGATAGAAGCCGTAGTCTTTTTATAATGTAATCTCCAAGAGTGACATCCCCTCGTTTCTGCCTATTCTCTAGCGGCATCGATAAGTCCTGCTCACATTCACGGGGAGGGAAATACACAAGTGGATACCCAGAGGCCAGCAGGGGTCACTGGGAGTCATCTTAGAGGCTGCCGGCCATACCCCTCTACTGGTCGGTGGATGTGGCCCATCTCACCGTCCTGGGGGAGGGGCAGGGGTCGAGACGCACCCCTCACACACTTCCTCCCCCACCCCCGGACTTGGCAGGTACCCCAAGCTGTTTCCTCTGAGCTGCCCGCCTCTGCGGGACTCACCGTCCCGCCCCAAGCACATGACCGTGGCCTTCCTGAAGACGCACAAGACTGCAGGCACCACCGTCCAGAACATCCTGTTCCGCTTCGCCGAGCGCCACAACCTGACGGTGGCCCTGCCGCACCCGAGCTGCGAGCACCAGTTCTGCTACCCACGCAACTTCTCGGCACACTTCGTGCACCCGGCCACGCGGCCACCGCACGTGCTAGCCAGCCACCTGCGCTTCGACCGCGCCGAGCTCGAGCGCCTCATGCCGCCCGGCACCGTCTACGTCACCATCCTGCGCGAGCCGGCCGCCATGTTCGAGTCGCTCTTCAGCTACTACAACCAGTACTGCCCGGCCTTCCGGCGCGTGCCCAACGCGTCGCTCGAGGCCTTCCTGCGCGCGCCCGAGGCCTACTACCGCGCGGGCGAGCACTTCGCCATGTTCGCGCACAACACGCTGGCCTACGACCTGGGCGGCGACAACGAGCGCAGCCCGCGCGACGACGCCGCCTACCTGGCGGGCCTCATCCGCCAGGTGGAGGAGGTCTTCTCGCTCGTCATGATCGCCGAGTACTTCGACGAGTCGCTGGTGCTGCTGCGGCGCCTGCTGGCCTGGGACCTGGACGACGTGCTCTACGCCAAGCTCAACGCGCGCGCCGCCAGCTCGCGCCTCGCCGCCATCCCCGCGGCGCTCGCGCGAGCCACGCGCGCCTGGAACGCGCTCGACGCGGGCCTCTACGACCACTTCAACGCCACGTTCTGGCGCCGCGTGGCGAGCGCCGGCCGGGCCTGCGTGGAGCGCGAGGCGCGGGAGCTGCGCGAGGCCCGGGAGCGCCTGCTGCGGCGCTGCTTCGGCGAGGAGCCGGTGCTGCGGCCCGCCGCGCAGATCCGCACCAAGCAGCTGCAGCCGTGGCAGCCCAGCCGCAAGGTGGACATCATGGGCTACGACCTGCCCAGCGGCGGCGCCGGGCCGGCCACCGAGGCCTGCCTCAAGCTGGCCATGCCGGAGGTGCAGTACTCCAGCTACCTGCTGCGCAAGCAGAAGCGCCGGGGCGGCGTGCGGGCCCGGCCCGAACCGGTCCTGGACAATCCTCCGCCCCGGCCCATCCGGGCGCTGCCCCGCGGCCCCCAGGGCCACTGAGCTCTCCAGTGTCTGGGGCCTACCCTGCGCACCGGGAGTCCTGCCTGGCACTGCCTGCAGCTCCCGCCTCGTCAGGGCCCCTTCTGCTCAGTCCTGGGGCAGCATCTCCCAATCTGAGCCTGCCTCCCTAGGGTGACTTGAACCCTGCCTTCGTGGAGGGTGCCGATTGGCCCGATCGAGGCCCAGGCCACCCTTTTCTCCTTCCTGACTGGTTGGTGACTTTAACCAGAGGTCTGAGGCCTGTCCGGAGCTGCCCACCCTTTTTCTGTGGGTTGAGCCTCCCATCTTTCTTTTCCAAGTGGGTGAGCCCAGGCCTCACGCAGAGGGGGAGCTGAGCCCTGGGAAGGGCTGCTTTGCCTGTCAACTTCCCTGGGCTCCTGCTTTTCCTCCCAGGGGTAAGAGATCCCCACACCGTCTGTCTTCCAGGTTCCACCCTCCCCACAGACCTAAGCTGCTCCCAGACTCCCAGAACCAAGAGTTCTTGGGTTGGGCTTTTTGTTTGGTTGATTTTCCTTTTTTTTTTTTTTTTTAATAAAATATTTTTAAAAGACACAGGTTGTATGTCAGTCATTGAAAGCCAGATTTCCGACATTTGAGGATGAGACTGACGCCCCAAAATAGCCCCTGTGCCTGTCGCCATGAGGAAGGGGGCCCAGACTCAATCAGGCTCCTCCACTACCTTTCCCAGAGGCTCACAACTCTCATGAACACACCCTTGACTGACTGGGCTTCCCCAAGCAGACTGGCCCCTCGTCTCCACTCTTCCTTTGAGAAAATCTAAATCCTTCCTTTTCATTCAATTCAGCCCCTTTTATTGAGCATCATCTCTAACTCAGGGATATAGGTGAGCAAGGCCAAGGCCGATAGGGCTCATGGAGCTCGTGGGGCACACATTGAGACGTTGGAACCAGAGCAGGACCTGTACACGGAAGGAGCTGGGTAGAGGGAAACAACCACCTCAGGCTGAGCAGAGAGAGGCTGGATGGGTGATCATATCTGATAAGGGGGTGCTCAATTCCCCTTCCCCTTCTGAGTCACCAGCTTCACCACCGGCCCTCCCCACAAGGAGAAGACATTCCAACTTAGATGAGGACCAGTCCCTGACCCCAGGGTTCTTGAGCACAGCAAGACATCGGGCACTTGCAAATGAAACTCCCTAAAAACTAGCAGAGACTCGGGCCTATTTCTGTTACTTTATTCCGAGCTATGTTGACATATCCAGAGAAGTAATAAAAATAATAGCTAACATGGTCTTCTGTGTGCCAGCCACGGTTTAAGGGCTTTATGTACATTAATTTAGGAGATGGGCACCATCTAGGGGTGATGGAACTGAAACTTGAGAGATTAAGTGACACTCGGTGTCACGCAGCTAGGACTTGAAACCAGACTGTAGCTTCAGAGTCTGTGCTCCCTAAGTGCTGTCACACTGCCATTTGAGGAAAGAAGTTCCCCTGCCCTAGGCTAGGCTGACTTCTAGGACCTTCCCCCAAAAGAATGTAAAGTGAAGAATCCAAGATATTGCTATCGGCTCCTTTTCATTTTATTTTTCACAGAGACAATTGTGGACCTGTTTGGATGATGGAGGTTTGCAATGGTTAGTTGACAGTTTGGATGACAGTCTCTGGACTTGAAAAGAGGCTATTTTTATAGCACCCCACTTTTTACCAGTAGTGCTCTGGAAAAGGCAAAAGGCCATAATTAGAGATGTGCAAAGTCATAATTAGGTTTCTGGTGTTAAGCAGCAGTAAAGAATTGTACCAGACTCAAAGTCGTCTATCCAAAGAAAAGCAGGTGCTGGCCCCCTGGCCAAGAAGGTATCTATCTGCTGCTGCCCTCCTCCAGCCCTAGCCTCTGGTCATACCTTTGCCAAGAACATCCTTCACCTTGTCCTGGGTCCTCTTGGAAAACTCAGACTTGCCTTTAGGATCTGCTTTGATGGGGGTGCCTGATTGGCTCAGTCAGTTAAGTGTCTGCCTTCGGCTCAGGTCATGATCCCAGGGTCCTGGGATCGAACCCCACATCAGGCTCCTTGCTCAGTGGGGAGCCTGCTTTTCCCTCTGCTTGTGCTTTTTCTCTCTGTGTGTCAAATAAATAAACAAAATCTTTAAGGGAAAAAAAGATCTGCCTTGATAGACCTCTCCTGCCTTCCCAGCTCCTCAGGCTGGTGGGTCTTCTTTTATAAACTTTGCCCCACTTCAGCAGAGAGCACAATTCTGGACTCAGAAAAATCTGGATTCGAGAATTAACTGGTATCATCTGGAATCATCAGGCTCTGGGAGAGGGTTTCTCTGCAGACGCGAAGGCAGACCCTAAGTAGGCACCAAATCAAATATTAGCCTTCAGTGACTAAGCGGGGGGGATGGGCTGTGGGACTCCTTGGTTCAAACACCTCCGGCTTCAACTACAGGCTCCAGCTGGGTCCCCAATGCCTTGCAAAGAGGCTTCTTCCAACACTCATGTGGTGCTGCCCACTCTGTGCCCACTCTATACCTTTCCAGAGCTGGGCAGCGGGTGGGGTGTGGTCACTGCCTCGAGGAACTCACGATAAAGTCTGGGACAGAGGTGGAAGCAGTTACCTGGGTGACAATGACTTAAAGAAAGCAATTACTTGCATCCCTGCTTTGGAGTTCAGACCGTGACTCTGCCACCTACTGGTTACATGACCTTGGTCTTAGCCTTTGAGCCTCACTTGCCTCACCTATGAAAATGAGCCATTCCTAAAACAAACAAACAAACAAACAAACAAACCAAAAAAAGAAGTGAACCATTTCTGTCCTGAGCTTTGTGGCGGTATTGGAGATAAGGCACTTGGCACAGTGCCCAGCACCTGGCACTATCCCCAAAGTAGCAGGATTGGTGTCATCAGGGCTCCTCCAGGACAGACACCCTCCATGCTGTAGGTGTTACAGGTTGGCACATCTATTCCATAGGTTTACTGGCAGATAGAAGAAAGCATTTTGAGGTAAGGGTGCTCTTTTCTACCCTGCCCAAAGGCATTGTATGGGCAGGCAGCAGCCTTGCTGGTTATGATTCTAGAAAGATGGGCAAAGTGGCTCCTGGGCCATCTGGAGAGGCTCCCCGGGGAAGGGATGTCCCAGCTGAGAACAGGGACAGAGGAGAATGCTCCAGATGGAGGGAACCACACATGCCCCGAGGGTGAGAAAGCTGGGGCTTCTGGGAGCCCAGGAGTGCTGGGCTACCGGGATGAGAAAAACACTTCAGGGGCACCAGCCAAGAAAGGCCCTGACTATCTCACTTGGAAGTTCGGATCATCCTGTGAGGGATGCTGGAGTGAATGGAATGGCTGCTCCCCATCAGGGGAGGCCGGGCTGTCCCCACAGTGGAGGGATCCTGATCTCTCACCATCTGTAGCCCCTTCCGGCTGGCGCACCAGCAGACCGGGTGGGGACCTCTGATGTAGATGAGCAAGAGTCACTGAAGCAGGGGAAGAGTCTCCAGTTGCCAAGGTCCCTGGGAGAAGGCACGAGGATAAGAACAGTGACACGAGCAAATGTCTCCCGAGCACTTATGATGGGCTGGGGACCTTTCTTGGTGCCTGTGTGTTTTCATTCACTTGACTCTTTCACTACCCCTGTGAAGGAGGTGTTACTCTTTATCCTCTTTCCACAGAAGAGGAAACTGTGGTGTAAAAAGTTGTGGTGCCCAGGCTCACCGACCGGGAGAGGCTGAGCCAGGACAGAACCCAGGGCGCTCAGACTCCCAAGCCCCAGTCCCTGTCATTGGAATCCATTGTCCCACCGCCATCAAACTGAGGAGTCTGAGTAGGCTCTATTCAAGAGACTCCTTATAGAAGCCTCCAGAGAGCAGGCTTGAGTGGCAGAGAGGGGTAGAGAGCCCAAGCACTTTGGGGACCTGAGGTGAAGCTGGCGATCTGCTGACATGATTGGGCAGCCGCTCAGGCTGAGTCGGAGGGGTGGAGAGGGATGGCAGGGCAGGAGCCCGGAGGAGCGGGGCAGCCCCTGGGGGCATCCAGATGAGGGAAAGTAAGAGAGAAGGGGAGGTAAGGAGGGCAGCCGAGAGTGGCAGCCCCTTTCTCTATCTCAGAGACCTGAGATTGGCTCCTCTGACCCAGAAGGGCTGCAGGAACCCGAGGACCCCAGGTGACCATGCCCTCTCCTCTCCAAAAGATCCCCCTGCACCCTCCAGTGGGCAAAAGACAGGATAGGACCAGCCTCCTCATCCCCACTCTCCATTCCCATACAAATCTCATAGGCTTTTCACAACACTCAGGCGAGAGGGGAACAGGACTCAGAGCCCAATACTCCATTTCTGATGGGAAGACGGAGTCCCAGAGAGGGGATGTGGCTTCCAACACGGCCTAGAGCCAGGGCAGAGACAGGAGTGGGCACCCTCCGATGAGCTGGAGCCCTAAGAGGCAAGATGCTGGGTCCTCTATCCCAACTTTGTTTCCAGCCTAGAGCTCCCCTCCTGGGTGTTCCCCAGACTTGTCAAACCCATTATGTTCAAAACCAGGCATCTCACCTTTTGCTCAAACCAGCTTCTCCAGTGTTCTCAATTTCAGGAACTAGCAGCCCATTCAAGCAGACGATCAAGCCCCAAACCTTGGTGTCTCCTTAACATCTCCCTCACCCTTTCCCCAGCCCCACCTGTCATCATATCCTGTAGACTCTGACTCCTGAATAGTTGGCATCTACCCACATCTCCTTCCCTGCAACACCTGTGTTGGTCCAAGCCATCAGTTTCTCTATGGTTACTTCCATGGTCATACTTAACTGACCTACTTGCCTTGGACTCCCCATGGCAAACACAGTCTCCTCTCTGTGTCCAGAGTGATCCTTCTTAAAACAGCCTGATCTTATCATTCCCCTGTTTGAAACACTGCCCCTTCCTTACCAGCCCACAAGACTTGGCCTAATCTGATACCTGCCCCTCCCCCCAAAACAACTTTTCAGCTACAGCTCCCATTGCTTCTCTACCCCCCACCATATTCCAGCCACACCAGATTTTACACACCATTCCCTAAATGCAATGGTATGCCAAGTCTGGTTCTTACTGGCTCTCGAACACTGAATTTTGCCAGCCAGTTGTTGAACACAATACAATTATATTAAAAGTTAAAATTAAAATTAAAATATTTATTCTGTAGACTTATCAAATATATTCTATTAAGAGCAAAGTTAGTAAATACAACTCATTACTTTCCAACTAGGTTATGAGATTTTATTATTGTTTATGCTCTTAAGGTTATTTATGTCTCTTCTATCTTCCTGGTGGAAATCCTATAGAATGATGTGCTGCTTTACTGCACATTTCTTCCAAATGTTACATTAGTAGCATGAAATCAGCCATGGTGGAAATAATTACACCACAAATCAACAAACACTATAAATCAAATTGATGTATTATTTTGTTGATCGTCTAGACCAGGGTTCAACAAACTACAAGCCAAATCTGGCCCACCACCTGATTTTGTAAACAAAGTTTTATTGGAACACAGCTACAATCATTCATTCATTCACCTATTATTCTGTGGCTGATTCTCCACAACACTAGCAGAGTTGTGTAGTTCCTATAGAGACTGTATGGCCCCCAAAGGCTAAGATGTTTCCTCCTCTGTCCTTCATGGAAAAAGTTTGTTACACATTAACGACAACAAAAAAATATACAGCCAATATTCACATCAGAACTACACGTGAAGAAATGGTGTTAAACATTTACTAGTACACCGTTGCCTAAAGCGGGTCCCATTCATACCTCCATTCTTTGCACATGATCTTCCCTTTGCTCACAAAGCCTTTCTCCTTTGATCCACCTGGAAAGTTCCTACCCATTCTTTTTTTTTTTTTTTAAAGATTTTATTTATTTGACAGAGAGAAACACAGTGAGAGAGGGAACAGAAGCAGAGGGAATGGTAGCGGGAGAAGCAGGCTTCCTGCCGAGCAAGGAGCCCGATGCGGGGCTCAATCCCAGGACCCTGGGATCATGACCTGGGCTGAAGGCAGACGCTTAAAGACTGAGCCACCCAGGCGCCCCGTTCCTGCCCATTCTTTAATGTGTCCCTTTTCCATGCTCCTGTATCAGTTAGCAATGTGCTGTGTAACAAACCATTCCAAAACATAAAGGCTTTAAAAGAATGATTCTCATCAGATTATTGGTCATCTGGGTGGTTCTGCTGATCTGGGCTGGATTTAATTGACCTCAACTATGTTCACTCACATTCCATGGTCAGCTGGCATGGTGGCTGGGATCTGGCTAGTCTAGGATGGCCTCAATCAAAATGACTCAGCTGTGTTCTATATGGTCTCTCTTATCTTTAGCAGAAGAGCTTGGGCTTGTTCTCGTCACCCAAGTGTGAGTTCAAGAGTACAAGGGAAAAGAGGCAAACTCTCTTGAAGCTTTCAAGAAATGCTCTATCACCTCTGCCACATTTTATTGGCCAAGGTGAGTCACAAGACTGGTCCAGATTCAAGAGGCAGGGAAATACATGCTGCAGAGTCCCATTTCAAGGGGCATTATGGTTAGAAGGAGGGGACTATTTTTACATTAAATCCATAACACTACCTTCCCCTCTTTCCTCAAGCAAAGGAGCTGGTCTTGATTCTGTGTTCACACAGCACTGCTAAGAAGCAAAACCAAACAAAGCCTGTCACAAGCACTTTGTGAAGATAAGGAATCTACAGAGACATTGGTTTATTTACCTTTGGTCACAAAGGGACAAGAGACATGGACTGAACTCTAAGTTTCTCCTAACAAAGAAAATGGCAGTTTGTGTATCTTTTGAAGTTACTCTTTAAAAGTTACTTTTAAAAGTGATACTTTTATTAAAGTGTCAGCTAGGATTTGATCAGAGAACCAAAATTACCAAGAGTGGTTATAGGCGATAAAGATGTGTCGCAGGGATAAGACTCTACATAATTGTGAGAGCTGATTATGGAAGACTGTTGTCTTTTTTTATCTGGTGCTGGAGCCTGCCTGGACAGCAGACAGGCAGTTGAGATGACTGCAAGGTGGGGGAAGTAAGAACTAACTGGCATTTATGAGGGTGAGCTAGACCTTACGGGACAGACCAGAACCCACATCAGTCCCCCTCTACACGGAAGCCTCTAACTTTGATGATGCAGGTGGTCTACAGGAGAAGCTGGGACAATACAGCTTTGGCTTATGGAAGCCAAACATACACCAGAACGGAAGTGACCGAAGTTGACGAAGATCTGGTGTAAGCTGGAGGGGCTGTAGACCCAGCTGCTGCCCCAGGCCAACAAGGCAAGTCCCCAAATAAGGATCATTGTGAATGAGTTACAGCTATGTCTGGTGCCCCCAGACCAACCTTTCTAGTGGAAAAGGGAAGGTTTTCCCACTCAGGTTGTAGTTTTTCATACGACACCTGTTTCACTTCTACTCTTTCCAAGTCTTGCACGAAACGTCACTGGTAGCCCACAAGAAGTCAGGACTATGCAGGGAAGAGAGGTCTGAGAAATACAGTTCCAGCTTCACTAAAATGACTGTACAAATTCACTGTCGTTTCAGATGTTAATTTGATTATTACGCATGGAGACCAATTAGCGCTGGTGGCCTTTAGAGATTCAAGGTCACATTCCTAAGGCCCTCCCATCTGTGCTGTTTATTGTGATATTAATGTTCAGTAGTTGGCAGAATCTCCCGTTGGTTTCCTGCTGCTCTACTGCGGGCCATTATGGTAAAAAAAAAAGGGGGGGGGGCAAATAGAAACACACGGAACTGTTTTCTCAGTTATAAGTTATAACCCAAAAACAATACCAAAACTCTGGAGAGAGTGCAGAGATTAATGCCACCGTTCGAGATTTCAGAGGGCATATCCTCTTACAACTTACCTGTTTGACAGCAAAAAAGCAAAGTTAATAATGCGGCAATGCCAATCACAGCTACAATTCCAGACTTGAGATCTGTACTGCAGAAAATCAATATAAACACCAGCAACTGGCTATGGCTGTTGGACTAGTAAATGCTTTCTCTTACATTCCCACGAGTATGGGAAATGACACCGTTGGAGTTTACATAGCAGGGATAACAGTATCTTGTTGTATTAGTATCTATTGCAACAGTATCTTACTTTCTTGACCCTGGCTTATGCAATTCTCCTGCAAACCCCAAGGTCCAGAGGGACATTGACAGTCTTGACAACAAAGAGAACACCATGCTGATACCCTCAGCAGATGCCATTATGCTAACTGGGTGCTGTAAGCAGGACAGAGCAAACACCTTGATGCCTTAGACACATGTGAGAATGTGTAAGTGTACAGAGGTCTGAGGCATGTTGGGTATCTCTTCTAAAATGAGAGACAAGTTGCTGTCCCTTCCACCATACACCAAGAAGAAAGTGGAACGATGTCTCGTATGCCTTTCGGATTTTGGAGCCCAAACAAATCATATTTGGGCAAGCTCCTTTGACTCCTTTACCAGGTAACCTATACATCTGATGATGTTATGTTTGGATCAAAAAAAGGCTCTTCAAAAATCCAGGCTGTGAAGCAAGCTGCCCTACCTTATGGGTGTTATGCCCAGTCAATCTAGGTGCCCGAGGTGGATGTCAGCCAAAGATGCCACATGGAGCCTCTGGCAAACCCCAGTAGGAGCATCACAGCTGCGACCCTTGGAATTTGGGCCATGCTATGCTCTGCTAATGACTACTCTACATTCTGAAAAGCAGCTCCTCGCTTGCTACTGGGACTTAGTAAAGATTGAATGCCTGATTTATGGAACATCAAGTGATTATTGAACCCAGGTGTTCCACAGGTGTTATCTGACCCCATTAGAAACTGAAGTGCTCTATGGGGCGCCTGGGTGGCTCAGTCAGTTAAGCGTCTGCCTTCAGCTCAGGTCATGATGTCCGGATCCTGGGATCGAGACCCGCATCAGACTCCCTGCTCACGGAGGGACTCTGCTTCTTCCTCTTCCCCTGCCCCTCCCCCCTGCTTGTGCGTGCCTGCTCTCTCTCTTTCAAATAAATACATAATTCTAAAAGTCTTTAAAAAGAAAAGTACAAACCTACTTTGTGGAAGGCTCCGCACAGTAGGGCGGCAACAGCCAGATGTGGGCAGCTGCTGCATGATAACCACCACTCACACACGTGGCTCTGAAAGGCAGTGGTGAAGGAAAATCCTCCCAGTGGGCAGAACGCAGGGCAATGCAGATGTCATCCGCTTTGTGTGAAAGAAAACAGAGCCTAAGGTGCAGATGTATATGAACTCATGAGTGATATGTGATGGGTTGGCCACTTGCAGAGACTTGGAAAGAACACAGCTGGAAACTTGATCACATGTTGGGTCTAGGAGCCAGGTCTATGGGTGGCTTCTTTTTTTTTTTTTTTTAATATTTTATTTATTTATTGACAGAGAGAGATCACAAGTAGACAGAGAGGCAGGCAGAGAGAGAGGGGGAAGCAGGCTCCCCGCTGAGCAGAGAGCCCAATGTGGGGCTCGATCCCAGGACCCTGGGATCATGACCTGAGCCAAGGGTAGAGGCTTTAACCCACTGAGCCACCCAGGCGCCCCTCTACGGGTAGCTTCTTAAAATGCTTACAGAATGGGAAGATATTTGTGTCTCGTGTAAATTCCTATGAGGAGGCAATCAGGGGGGAGTTCTCACCAGTTGGATAAGATGACACTCATGTAGATTTGGTCAGCATCTTTCCCCAGCCAAACTGATGCTTTCCCAATGGAACATGTAAGAGTGTGAAGCCACCAGATATCTATACATGGCAGGAGGTTTTTGTGCTCTTTGTCCCAGTTTTTGCAGGTTTTTAAATTTTTTTTTACTGTGGTAAAATATACATAATGAAATTTACCATTTAAGCCATTTTTAAGGGGCACCTGGGTGGCTCAGTCATTAAGCATCTTCCTTTGGCTCAGGTCATGATCCCAGGGTCCTGGGATTGAGCCCCACATCAGACTCCCTGCTCAGTGGGAGTCTCCTACTCCCCCTACTTGTAATCCCCCTTTCGTTGTCTCTCTCTCTCTGTCAAATAAATAAATAAAATCTTAAAAAAAAAATAAACCATTTTTGGGGCGCCTGGGTGGCTCAGTCGTTAAGCGTCTGCCTTCGGCTCAGGTCATGATCCCAGAGTCCTGGGATCGAGCCCCGCATCGGGCTCCTTGCTCAGCAGGAAGCCTGCTTCTCCCGCTACCCTTCCCTCTGCTTGTGTTCCCTCTCTCGCTGTGTTTCTCACTGGCAAATAAATAAAATCTTTAAAAAAAAAAAAAAGAAAAAAAAAGAAACCATTTTTAAGTGCACCATTTAGGGACGTCGAGTGCACTCACAATGTTGTGTAACCATCACTGCTATTCATCAGCAGAACTTTTTCATCTTCCTAAACAGAAACTCTCCCCGTTTAACAACTTCCCATTATCCCCTCCCCATAGCTCCTGATAACCATTCTTCAAACTTCTGTCTCCGAATTTGCCTATCCTTGGGTATCCTGGGTAAGTGGAAGTGTACAATATCTGTTCTTTTGTGTCTGGCTTATTTCACTTAGCTCAACTTCTTCTGGGTTCATCCACATTGTAACATTTCTTTCCTCTTTAAGGCTGAGGTCCATGATATGTACATATCACATTTGGTTTATCCACCCAGCTGTCCGTGTTATTTCCATCTTTGGCTGTTGTGAATAATGCTGCTGTCAATAGGGGTGTACAGGTATCTGCCCAAGTCCCTGCTCTCAATTCTTTGGGCACATACACAGAAGTAGAATTCCAGATTGTAGCACACAGCATTTTAAAACACTCTCAAGTAAGCCAGTCTTGGTTTAATAAGATGAACCATTTTACAACATTATGGTTTCTTCATCTAGCACCTTTATGAAAAAAAGCAGTGTGTGTGACAACATCAAGTTTTTGCTTCTTGGGTTAGGGTTGTTTTCTGTTTGTTTTATTATTATTATTTTTTAGGACTTTATTTGTCAGAGAGAGAGGGAAAGAGAGAGCATAAGCAGGAAGAGCAGCAGAGGGAGAGAGAGAAGCAGACTCCCCACTGAGCAAGGAGCGCATCAGGCTCCATCCCAGGACCCTGAGATCATGACCTGAGCTGAAGGCAGATGCTTAACCGACTGAGCCACCCAAGCGTCCCAAGAATCTGTTGTTTTTTAGTTTATTAACAAACAGCTTTCCAGCATCAGGTGATATTATCAATACATCAATTTATTGCTCTCTCTGAGGAGAACCTCTTCACTTCTTCATTTGGTATCACGAGCTACCTTTTCACTCACTCTAATTTCACTTCCCCAGATTATTAGGTTCTCTTGTCTAGACAGCAAGTTCTGCTGCCAAATCACTTGCCCTTTAAGTATTTGTGTTGAAAGGGACCTTTAAAATAAAAGCCTTAATCTTTTTGCTTTATGATACCCGTTGATACCAATTAGCTCATCTACTTTCCAAATGGTTATAATTTGTAGTTAAATTCTTTTCAATATTGCTGAAGCCATTGATGCCTTTGCAAATTGTAATTCTTTACTACTAACCTTACCAGATTTGTCCATAGTCCCGAGCTCCCTCTTTTTTCATTTCGCACCTCATGATGAAAAATCACATTGGACCATTAGACACATTTGTAAAACACAAATGCTAATAAGACATACAATAGAAGGGCATAATAAATAACTAAAGGAGAAACTTGCAAAAATATGAAATCAGGCTAGCATTCACTTCTAACTGGCGTAACTCATGTTTTATAGTGTATGTCAACAGCAAAGCGGCAGGGAAGACACTGAGTCACATCGTGTAAAAGTTATTTATTTGGAAGGAAAATTTCCTCTGATTTTCCATCACACCAGGAAGTCTGTCTGCTCCGAACAGACAGTCATCAGTGCCTAAGGGGAGTTTGGGGGAGGTCATTTAGGAGGACGAGGCTGATGTCGTCTTCGACTCCTCCTGTCCAGGCAACACAGTATTCACAAATGATCAACTGACTTCCTGGGCTCACCTTAAAAACTAAGGAAAGACTCGTGGATGAACAGTTCCACTGTGCAGTGCTGGACAGGGCTGAACGACCTCTAGTGGTTTCTGAGGCTGCTGGGTTACTGACCATCACTGAAAGCCTGGGCATCACAGGGCACATGAAGGTAAAAAATAATACTCTTTTTTCTTTCTTTTCTTAATCACAATGCGGAACCCCTGGCCTGGAAACATCTCGAGGCCAATTCTGTGGTTCTACAGAACCTTGGTTGAAAACTCTGCTCTAGAATATTGATCTCTTTGCTTCTTGTATCCACACTCTGGCTCATAGGAAGGGGGGAAAACGGAGGTTCACATGCCCAGCACTTTAAATCCAACACTGGGAGGTTCTCACATTGTCTCTGTCCTCTTTAGCCAACCCTAGATGCAAAGTTTACTGGGAAATGTAACCTCTGGGAGGCCATGTACCTAGGAAGGAGAGGTGAATGGAATTGGAGTCCAGTAGCAGTCTTTCTACCAAGTCTTTCCTTGTCTGCTGCTGGGAACAGACATTGAGCTCCTTGAGGGCAGAGGAAGGACATGTCTCTTTCATTACTGGGAACCCGGCACCCAATGCCACTATGCACTTGGCTGTGTCCAAGTGTTCAGCAAGCAGCTATAGTCAAAGGAGTGACCTTGAGCTTCCAAAGAGCTGCACTGGGCAGAATGAATTTGGTGCACAGGAACAGTTTTGCAGTGAATTTCAGCAGGAAGACAGGATAGCGTGGTGGTTAAGGGGAAAGACTTTGGAGTTAGTACTGACTTTAAGTTCTTATTCATTGAGAACTCACTTATAATTTCTGAGTCACAGCACCTTCCTCTATAAAATGTAATAATATCCATCATGTGGGGTTCTTGTGAATATTAAATTAAAGGTACATAAAGTAGGTCCTCAGTAAATAAAGTATGATAGTTTATGTTAGTAATAATGTTAGGAGTTAGTTGGACAGTTAAGTAGTCAGGGCTAGGGTCCCCAACAAGAAAATATGGAATTAAGAGAGTGAAAAGAAAATAGCACTAACATCCTGTCTTATTGCTTAGACAGGACTTCACTAACATTCTGCTTTGCAGCCTTTGCAGAAATGACTTCTGCAAATTGTCCTAAAATAAGACAATTAACCAAGAAGCACTTGTCAATTTCATGGACATCAGGGAGTTAAGACATAAGCCCCCAGGGGTCAGCAAAAAAAGACCATCAGCACAGAGACATTAACCTAATAGGTGGACAGATACCTGACCAAAGCCCTGATTGGCATAACTCAGCACACCACGATTGCTTAAGAAAGTTTGCAGAAGAACTCATAAAAAAAACCCCTAAACTTAGAAACTCCAAGGGCGGGGCACCTGGGTGGCTCAGGTCCTGATCTCGGGGCCTTGGGATCGAGCCCCACATCGGGCTCTATGCTCAGCAGGGAGCCTGCCTCCCCCTCTCCCTCTGCCTGCCTCTCTACCTACTTGTGATCTCTCTCTCTCTCTCTCTCTCTCTGTCAAATAAATAAATAAATAAAATCTTTAAAAAAAAAAAAAAAAACTCCAAGGGCAACCATCCTGAGCCCCCTCCCTCTCCAGGAGCTTTATACTATTGCTCAATAAACTTTGCTTTGCTGCCCACCACTCTACGTCCGGTCTACCTCTTCATTCTTCGAAGCGGCGTACCAAGATCCACGGGTACCAAAAGCAGAGAAATCCTGCAGCAAAAATACAAGAGGGAGGTTTCTGTCATTGTTAATGATGGAGAGAGTAATAATACCAATTAACATTTGCCGTGCTTTATATAACTGCACTTTTTTGATCCGATGAGATAGGTGTTACTCAATTTTACAGAACAAACCGAGGCATAGGAATATTAAATAACTAGCCCAAGGTCACATACCTACTTACGCTGAGCCAGGCAGTTTGAACCCCAGAGCCAACTGGTATCTAGGTAGGACTGCGGACTGGACCACATGCCCTCTTAAAGTTCTTTCCACCAAAAAGCTAAAGCAACTGCTGGGGCAGATGGTGTCACCCTGGACTTCTTGGTCCTGCTTTGCCAATCTGGGTCACCTTAGGCCAACCCCTCCCCCTCCTTTTTTTAATTTAATTTTTTTCTTCATGATAGGTGTACTCTTGAATCCCTATCACCTACTTCCCCCCTCCCCCCCCCCCCCCCCAGTAACCATCAGTTTGTTCTCTATAGTTAAGAGTCTGTTTCCTGGTTTGTCTCTCCTTCTCTCTCTCTCTCTCTTTCTCTCTCTCTCTCTCTCCTTTGCTCATTTGTTTTGTTTCTTTTTTTTTTAAAAGATTTATTTATTTATTTATTTATTTATTTATTTATTTATTTGAGAGAGACAGAGAGAGGGTGAGAGAGAGAGCATGAGAGGAGGGGAGGTCAGAGGGAGAAGCAGACTCCCCGTGGAGCTGGGAGTCTGATGTGGGACTCGATCCCGGGACTCCAGGATCATGACCTGAGCAGAAGGCAGTTGCTTAACCAACTGAGCCACCCAGGCACCCCTCATTTGTTTTGTTTCTTAAATTCCACATATGAGTGAGATCATATGGTATTTGTCTTTCTCTGATGGACTTATTTCACTTAGCATTATACTCTCTGGCTCTATCCATGTTGTTGCAAATGGCAAGATTTCATTTTTTTATGAATGAATAATATTCTACTATTATATACATATGTATATATATATACATATCACATATTCTTTATCCATTAACCTATCAATGTACACTTGGGCTGCTTCCATCGTTTGGCTATTGTAAGTATTGTAAATAATGCCACAATAAACAATGCTGCATATATCCCTCTGAATTAGGGTTTTTGTATTTTGGGGGTAAATGCCCAGTCATGCAATTACTGGGTCTTAGGCTAGTTCTATTTTTAATTTCTTGAGCAACGTCCATACTGTTTTCCGCAGTGACTGCACCAGTTTGCATTCCCACCAATAGTGCAAGAGGGTTCTGTTTTCTCCACATCCTCACCAACATCTGTTATTTTTTTTTTTAACTTTAGCCATTATACATGACAGGTGTAAGGTTTTGATTTGCATTTCCCTGATGATGAGCGATGTTGAGCATCATTTCATCTGTCCGTTGGCCATCTGTACGTCTTCTTTGAAAAAATGTCTGTGTCTTCTGCTCATTTTTAAATTGGATTATTTGTTTTTTGGGTGTTGAGTTGTAACAATTCTTTATATATTTTGGATACTAACACTTCATTAGATGTAATTTGCAGATATCCTCTCCCCTTTAGTGGGTAGCTTTTTAGTTTTCTTGTTTATTTCCTTTGCTATGCAGAAATTTTTTTATTCTCATGTAGTCCCAATAATTTATTTTTACTTTTATTTATTTTCCTTGCCTCAGGGGACATATCGAGAAAAATATTGCCATGGCCGGTGTCAGAGAAATTATTGCCTGTGCTCTTTTCAAGGATTATATGGTTTCCGGTCTCACATGTAGGTCTTTAATTCATTTTGAGTTTATTTTTATGTATGGTGAAAGGAAGTGTTCCGGTTACATTCTTTTTTTTTTTTTAAGATTTCATTTATTTATATGAGAGAGCAACAGTGAGAGAAAAAGAGAGAGAGAGAGAGAGCGCACACGCACAAGCAGGGGGAGCAGCAAAGGGAGAGGGAGAAGCAGGCTTTCCACTGATCAGGGAGCCCGATGCAGGGCTCGATCCCAGGACCCTGGGATCACGACCTGAGCTGAAGGCAGATGCTTAACCGACTGAGCCACCCAGGTGCCCCCAGTTTCCTTCTTTTGCATGTTGTCGTCCATTTTTCCCAACACCATTCGTTGAAAAGAATGTCTTTTTCCATTGTATATTCATTCCTTCTTGGTTAAAGATTAATTGACCAAATAATTGTGGGTTTATTTCTGGGTTTCTTTTTTTTTTTTTAAGATTTTATTTATTTGACAGAGAGAAACACAGCGAGAGAAGGAACATGAGCAGAGGGAATGGTAGCAGGAGAAGCAGGCTTCCCGCCCAGCAGGGAGCTGGATGCAGGGCTCAATGTGGGGCTCGATCCTAGGACCCTGGGATCATGACCTGAGCTGAAGGCAGACGCTTAACGACTGAGCCACCCAGGCGCCCCTATTTCTGGGTTTCTATTCTATCCCATTCATCTATGTCCATTTTTATGCCAGTACCATAGTTTTAATTACTACTGCTTTGTAATATAACTTGAAATGTGGACCGTGATACCTTCAGTTTTGTTTTTGTTTTTCAAGGTTACTTTGGCTATTTGGGTCTTTTGTGGTTCCATACAAATTTTAGGATCATTTGTTGTAGTTCTGTGAAAAATGCTGTTGACATTTTGATAGGGATTGCATTAGATCTGTAGATTGCTGTGGGTAGTATAGACATTTTAACAATATTTTAACAATATTTGCTCTTCTAACCCATGAGCATGGAATGTCTTTCCATTTCTTTGAATCATCTTCAATTTATTTCATCAGCATTTTATAGTTTTCAGAGTACAGGTCTTTCACCTCTTTGGTTAAGCTTATGCCTAGATATTTTATTGTCCTCAGTGCAATTATAAATGGGATTGTTTTCTTGATTTCATTTTCTGTTGCTTCATTATTAGTGTATAGGAATGTAACAGATTTCTGTACATTGATTTTGTAACCTGTGACTTTATTGAATTCATGTATCAGTTCTAGTAATTTTTGGGGGGGAGTCTTTAGAATTTTCTATACGTAGTATCATGTCATCTGCAAATAGTGAGAGTATTCCTTCTTCCTTACCAACTTGGATGCCTTTTATTTCTTTTTCTGGTCTGATTGCTGTGGCTAGGACTTCCAGTACTATGTTGAATAAAAATGGTGAGAGTGGGGATCCTTGTCTTCTTCCAGACCCTAGAGGACAAGTTCTCAGGTTTTCACCATTGAGTATGATGTTGGCTGTGAGTTTTCCATGTAAGGCCTTTATTATGTGGAAGTATGTTCCCTCTAGACCTACTTTGCAGAAATTTTTTATCATGAA
The DNA here is from genome assembly GCA_028646535.1 of Procyon lotor. NCBI lineage: Eukaryota > Metazoa > Chordata > Mammalia > Carnivora > Procyonidae > Procyon > Procyon lotor. Next base: position 4,295,934 of record CM053613.1, read on the forward strand.
TGGATGTTGTCCTTGTCAAATGCTTTTTCTGCATCTATTGAAATGCTCATATGGTTTTTCTTTTTTAAAAGATTTTATTTATTTGACAGAGAGAGAGAGATCACAAACAGGCAGAGAGGCGGGCAGAGAGAGGGGGCGGAAGCAGGCTCCCTGCTGAGCGGAGAGCCCGATGCGGGGCTCAATCTCAGGACCCTGAGATCATGACCTGAGCCGAAGGCAGAGGCTTAACCCATTGAGCCACCCAGGTGCCCCAACCATATGGTTTTTAATCCTCTTATTGATGTGAGATGTCACATTGACTGTTTTGCAAATACTGAATTGAATCACCCTTGCATCCTGAGAATAAATCCCACTTGATTGTTGTGTATGGTTTTTTAAAATAAATTGTTGGATTTGGTTTACTAATATTGTGTTGAGGATATTTGCATCTATACTCATCAGATATATTGACCTGTGGTTCGTGTGTGTGTGTGTGTGCGTGTGCGTGTGTGTATGTGTGTGTGTGTGTTTGTGATATCTTTACTGGTTTTGGTATCAGGGTGATAGCTCATAGAATGAATTTAGAAATTTTCTGAATTTGGAAACTCTTCTTTAAATGTTTGGTAGAATTCGCCTGTGAAGCCATCTGGTCCTGGACTTTTGTTTGTTGGGAGTTTTTTGATTACTGATTCAATTTCATTGCTGGTAACTGGTCCATTCCAATTTTCTATCTCTTCCTGGTTCAGTTTTTGGAAGGTTACATGTTTCTAGGAGTTTAACAATGTCTTCTCAGTTGTCCCATTTGTTGGCATATAGGTTTTTTATAATATTTAGTTATAACTGTATTTCTGTAGGTTGGTTTCTATTTCTCCTCTTCCATTAGAGATACTGTTTATTTGGGTCCTCTTTCTCTCTCTTTAATGAGTCTGGCTAGAGGTTTATCAATTTTGTTCATCTTCTCAAAGAACCAGGTTCTGGTGTCATTGATCTATTGATTTTGTTCTTTTTTAGTTTCTATATCATTTATTATTTCCTTCCTTATGCTGGGTCTGGTTTTGTTTGTTCTTCTTTTCTAGCTCCTTTAGATATAAGGTTGGGTTGTTTATTTGAGGTTTTTCTTGTTTCTTGAAGTAAGCCTGTGTTGCTATAACTTCCCTCTTACAAGCACTTTGCCACATCCCAAAGATTTTGGATCATTGTATTTTCATTTTCATTTGTTTCCATGTAATTTACTAAGTGTCTCTCTCTCTTCTTTTTTTTTTTTTTAGTAATCTCTACACCCAAAGTGTGGCTTAAACCCATGACTTCATGAGTCTCATACTCTTCCAACTGAACCAATCAGGCACCTCCATGTAATTTTTTATTTCCTTTTTGGTTTCTCGGTTGATACATTCGTTGTTTAGTAGCATGTTATTTAACCTCCATGTATTTGTATTTTTTCCAGGTCTTTTTCTTGTTGTTGATTTCTAGTTTCACAGTGTTGTGGTCAGAAAAGATGCATGCTATGACTTCAGTTTTTTTTAATTTGTTGAGACTTGTTTTGTGCCTTAATATGTGATCCATTCCGGAAAATGTTCCATGTGCACTTGGAAAGAACGTGTATTCTGCTGTTTTAGGAAGACATGTTCTGAATATGGGTATTAAGTCCATCTGGTCCAGTGTGTCGTTCAAAACTACTCTTTCCTTGTTGATTTTCTTTTGAATGATCTGCCCATTGATATAAATGTGGTGTTATGGTCCCCTACCACTATTGTATTACTATCTATTATTTCCTTTATGTTTGTTATTAACTGTTTTATGTATTTAGGTGCTCCCATGTTGGGTGCACATTTACAATTGTTTTATCTTCTTGTTGGATTGTCCCTTTATTATTATATAATGTCCTTCTTTGTCTCTTTGTGTCTTTTTGTCACAGTCTTTATTTTAAAGTCTATTTTGTCAATATAAGTATTGCTACTCTAGCTTTCTGTTGATATTCATTTACATGATAAATGTTTCTCCATTCCATCTTTCTCTTTCTTTTATTTTTAAAGATTTTCTTTTATTTTAATTTTTAAAAATATCCTGCAACCAACATCATTCTTTAAAAAAAAAAAAGATTCAGGGGTGCCTGGGTGGCTCAGGCGTTGGGTGTCTGCCTTAGGCTCAGGTCATGATCCCGGGGTTCTGGGATCGAGCTCCGCATTGGGCTCCCTACTCGGCGGGAAGCCTGCTTCTCCTGCTACCATTCCCTCTGCTTGTGTTCCCTCTCTCGCTGTGTTTCTCTCTGTCAAATAAATAAAATCTTAAAAAAAAAAAGATTCATTTGTTTTGGAGAGAAAGAGTACATGTGCAAGCTCACATGTAGGGTGGAGGGGCAGAAGGAGAGGAGAAAGAGAATCCCAAGCGGACTCCAGGCTGATCATGGAGCCTGACATAGGGCTTGATCCCATGACCTGGAGACCAGGACCTGATCTGAAACCAAGAATCGAATGTTTAACTGACTGTGCCACACAGGTGCCCTTTTATTTATTTATTTATTTTTAAGTGGGCTCCAGGCTCAGCATGGAGCCCAACGCAGGGCTTGAACTCATGACCCTGAGAACCAGACCTGAGCTGAGATCCAGAATCAGATGCTTAACCAACTGAGCCAACCAGGGGCCCCTAAAGATTTTATTAAGTAAGGTGAGGCTCGAACTCACAACTCCAAGATGTCGCATGCTCTTCATACAGAGCCAGCCGGGCACTCTTTTCCATCCCCTCACTTTCAATCTGCAAGTGTCTTTTGGTCTGAAATGAATTTCTTATAGGGCAGCACAAAGATGGGTCTTGTTTTTTATCCACACTGTCACCCTATGTCTTTTGACTGGAGTCTTTAATCTACTTATATTCAAAGTAATTACTGATAGACACATATTTATTGTTACTTGTTTCATGGTTGTTTCTATAGATTTTTCTCTGATCCTTTTTCTCTTGCTCTCTTTCACGGTTTGTTGGCTTTCATTAATTGTTTACTTGGATTCTTTTTTCTTTATCCTTTGCATATCTATTACTGGGTTTTGATTTGTGGTTATCATTAGCATATAACATCTTCTATACATAGCAGTTCATAGTAAGTTGATGGTAACTTAAGTTTGAACCCAAAATTTACTCTTCTACCCACCACACTTTAGGTATATGTTGTCATATTTTACACCCTCCTTTTTATTTATTGAATCCTTTGACTAATTTATACAGAAATACTTATTTTTATTGTTTATGCTTTTTCCTTTTCTTACTCACTTACGGTCTTTCCTTTCCACTCAAAGAGTTCCTTTTAATATTTCTTGTAGGGCTACATGAATTCATGGTCATGAATTCCTTTAGTTTTTGTTTGTCTGAAAAACTCTTTATCTCTCCTTCTATTCTGTTTGATAGCCTTGCTGGATAGAGTATTCTTGGTTGCAGATTTTTCCCTTTCAGCACTTTTAACACATCATGCCAGTTTCTTCTGGCCTGAAGTTTCTGCTGAAACATCCACTGATAGCCTGATGAGGTTTCCCTTGTATATAACTGTCTTTTGTCTTGTTGCTTTTACATTTTTTTTTTTTAAGATTTTTTTATTTATTTGACAGAGAGAAACACAGCAAGAGAGGGAACACAAGCAGAGGGAATGGTAGTGGGAGAAGCAGGCTTCCCACGGAGCAGGGAGCCCGATGTGGGGCTCGATCCCACGACTCCAGGATCATGACCTGAGCCGAAGGCAGCCGCTTAACGACTGAGCCACCCAGGTGCCCCTACATTTTTTTTCTTTATCACTACTTTTACCATTTTAATTATTTTGTGCCTTGGTTGAATTTGGTGCAGCGGGGAGGGGCAATCTCTGTGCCTCCTGGATCTGGATATCTGTTTCCTTCCCCAGATTAGGGAAATTTTCAGCTATTATTCCTTCAAATAAACTTGCTGCCCTCTTTCTTCTCTCTTCCTCTTATGAGATCCCTGTAAACCAAATGCTGGAGTCACTGAGTTCCCTAAGGCTATTCTCAACTTGCATGATTTTCTTTCCTTTCTTTTGCTAAGTTTGATAGTGTAGTGTAGTGCCCTGCAGTGCAATGTCCCCTGGTCCCCAGGGCTTGGAAATTCAGGGAGTATCTCCTATGTGTGTTATGTGTGCTCTGCCATTGAGTCCTGGCCTCTTTTTCCTTCAGTCCCATTGTATGCAGAGGGTTTCTTTTCCTATTGTGGGCAGTGCTTGGTCCCCAGCAGGGGTGGAGCACATTTTAACAAGGTGTATAGTGGACTACTTACAAAATGAGACCTGCCCCTGCTGCCACCAGACCTGAGGTCCCACAAAATGTGAAGGTAGGGAGATGAGGTATTGGCAGGGTTTGCAATGGTCTCCTGGAGGAGGAGGCATGCAGAAGTGGGATTGAGACCAGTGTGGCTGGGAAGGGCAGATGTGCCAAAGCATGAAGGGGAGGGGCTAGGTGTAAACAAGTTCAATAGTATGTAGTGAGTGTTGGCTGCAGTGGTTCCCACAGCTGTTTGTTGTTTATTCTGGGAAAGGAGAGAGGGAAATGGCACTTCCTAGCTTCTTTGTTCCTGGAGAGGCTTCCTCATGACCCCTCTATCTCCAGGTCTTGCTCTGAGATTAGCAAGTTGCTCTTCCTCCCATCCGCCCCTGGCATTTTTCAAATATTCTGTATCTGCACAGCTGTGCTGTCTCTCTAAGTAAAGAGAATCCACTTCCTATGCCCTCTAGGTTCTCCAGGAGCAGAGACTGCTGATTTTTAAAATTCCAGGCTTTAAGTGAGGCTGATTGTAAGAACTCAGGAAATTTGGCCCCTCTTGCTTTCATAGGCAAATGTACGGGGATTCATCCTCCCCATTCATGGGCTCCCTGGTGTGAAGGTTTCTTTTTCACCCTTCTCGACACCACTGGCTCCCTTCCCACTATGGACAGTTATGGTCTGCTTCACTCCCAAACCATGCCTTCATGGTTTGATGTGGCCTTTTCTCTACCTTTAGTTGTGAGTTTGTTCTGCCAGTCTTCATATTGTCTTCTGGGTTATTTATACTGAAGTGTTATCTAGTTGTATCTGTGGGATGACGTGAGCTTAGGGTCCTCTTACTCTGCCATCTTCCTAGCTGACCCTTGGGAAATAAACCCTTCCCTTCTCTTGACTTCAGTTTCCTCCTCCTACAACAAAGAGGTTAGACACGATAATCCTTGATTCTGAACTATATACCCCAGAAAGAGGCATTTGGGAATTAGACCTGGAAAGGGGCCTGCTGGTGACATCATAAAGGGAGAATTCTGTGAGAAGACTCTGGCTTTCCTAGAAGTGCCAGTGTCGTACGTTAGAAGGACAATTCAGGAAGGAGATTCTCAGCATTCTCAGCATAGTCATGGATCAACCTTCATTCACTGAAAAGGCTCACAATGAGGCAGATACCAAAGATTTGGATGTGTTATCTCGCCCCAGCTCACCAGTCTCACATCACAGGCCAGGGCATAGCAGAGCCCACCACCATCATGGGTACCATCATCACGGTGGGTCCCACCATGATGGTGGGTCCCACCATCGCCGTGAGTCCCACCATCGCCGTGAGTCCCACCATCATGGTGGGTCCCCACATCGCGGTGAGTGGACCCATCATGGTGGGTCCCACCATCATAGCACATCCCATCACCACAGTGAGTCCCACCATCATGGCATATCCCACCATCATGGTGGATCTCACCACCTTGGTGAATTCCAAGACTTTCATGACAATGGCCCCTCCCGCCATTCCCCCCATTCCCCCCATTCCCACCACTCTCATCACCGTGGTGAGGCTCGCCTTCATGATAGAGCCCACCACCTCACATCCCTTTCCCTGGCTCCTTCTCATGGCACTATCCTCTCCCATCATTCCCTTGGTGAGGGCCCCTTTGATGGTGAGCACCACCACGGTAGCAGAAGACATCACAGTAGGCCCCACCACTATGGTGAGCCCTCCCACCAAGGTGGTTCCCACCACCATCATGAGCCCTATCACCATGGCAGCTCCCACTACCATCATGAGCCCTACCACCGTGGCAGTTCCAACCATTATGATCCTTACCAGCAAGGTGCCTCCCACCATCATCATGAACCCTACCACCAGGGTGGGTCCCACCATATCAGAGAGCCCTACCACCAGGGTGGGTCTCACCATGGCAGTGAGCCCCACCACTATGGTGGGTCTCACCACCATAGGGAAATGTACCACCACGGTGGGCCTCACCACCACAATGAGGTTTCACACCATAGTGGGCTACATCACCAAGGTAAGCCTTACTACCATAAAGGTTCCTACACATATGGTGGCCCTCACCATTATAGTGAGGCCTATCACCGCAGTAGGCACCATCATCATAAAGCCCACCACCACAGAAGGTCTCTTCATCAAGGAGAGACCTTTTCCCATCATTCTCATGTGGACTCCTACCATGATCGCTTGATACCTCACTCCAGTGAAGACTACAGGCACCACAGTGAGCACCACCATGGCCACCATGGTGAACATCATCACAGGGAGCATCACCACAGGGTGCATCATGATGATCATCTCCTTGGTGATCACCGCTACAGGGAGTACCATCGTGGAAGTTCTCAAGGCTTTGGCTTATACAAGTCTCGCAGTGTGGCCAGAACCTCTCTTGGCCCTTCCCATTCTCAGTCAGTAGCCCTCCAACCTAGCATGTTACGGGTACAGCACTCAGCTTTTAGCTTGCTTCGTTCCCACAGTGCTGTGCAGTCACATGCCCCCAAGACATCTAGCAAAGTCCATCCTCAGGATTCCTCTGCTAAAACTTCCTCGGAAAGCTGGACAGAAGATGATGAGCAATTTCAGAAGCGCAAAAGTGAGTCTCTGCTCCCTTCACCCCCAACTCCCACTGCCTGGCCCAGATTCCATGCCTGACTTCGACCTTGCACTGACCTTCCACAGATCATGAGGCAGGGACTCTTACCTGTGTGCACATTCTATTGCCTATTCACTCACCTGATTGCTCATTATCCCATCTTCTATACCTTAAATGATACATCTCTTTAGTCCATTGGTTGTTTGTTCATCCAGTCACTGCTGTGCATATATGCATTCACTTCTCAAACATTTCTTCTTGTCTAATATGGGTTCCTGGCCTGCCTGGGCCCTGGAAACACAGAGAAAACAAAGCCTGCCCTTGAGGGGCTCCAAGACAGGGGAGTGGTCACTTAACCAATCCTAGACCACCTAGTGATAGTAGCCTATCCTCCATGGCAGGACAGTTACCACTGTAGATTGTATTTGTCCACATTTCCCCCCACTAAACTGTGAGCATCTTGACAGACATCCAGTGTTTGAAAGAGGGCCTTGTTTAAGGGCAGGGAGGGACCTCAGTTATTAACGCACAATCCCCCAAGCTTGGCCCCAAGCTGTTCAGCAAACAGAGTAGCAGTCTCACAAACAAGCAGAGAGGGATAGGTCCTAATTGGATGGGAATAAGGAAGGTAGCCAAAAAGGAGGAGATATTTCGGCAAAATCTCAGAGGGAGAGGGAGAGTTCACCAAGAGGATGGGGTAGTATGGAAAATGGAGCTTTCCATGCATAAGTTGCATGTGGGTAGAGAAAGGCCTTGAGGTTTAGAATCGTGAGCCCACAAGATACACTTGAGCAGACCACAAATCCCAAACAAGCTGGCATCTGCCATGGAAGGGGTCAAGGCTGTGGCCCCAGGATCAGCATAAGATTGCACAGAGGCACTTCAGTGAGTGAATGGTAGGAAAGCAGGCAGGTGTGAAGATGAACCCCAACTTAGTCTGGGAGGATGCTTGGGATCCCCATACTACCTCCCATACAAACTTGATCCTCTGTCCCCCTTATAGCCACCAGATTTCAGCGGCCCCACAAGAGGCTGCACACCATGGACGTCTTCTACAAGTTGTGGGAAAAATTAAGCTACCTCATTCAAGGCCTCCGGAGTATGCTTAGGAACCTGACTAAGTCCCTGCCCTTTGAGGCTTTCATTTTCCTCGTTGTCTGCCTCAACACTATCATGCTTGTGGCCCAGACTTTTGCTGAAGTTGAAATCCGGGGTGGTAAGAGCTGGGGAGCCCTTTTCTTTTCTTTTCTTTTTCTTTTCTTCTTTCTTTTTTTTTTTTTTTTGTAATATTTTCTTTATTTATTCATGAGAAACAGAGAGAGAGAGAGGCAGAGGCGGAGAGAGAGGGAGAAGCAGGCTCCCTGTGGAGCAGGGAGCCCGATGCAGGACTAGATCCTGAGCCAAAGGCAGCTGCTCAACCAACTAAGTCACCCAGGCACCACCAGGAGCCACTCTCACATGGAGAAAGCCATACATATTGTTCCAGGCCTCTTGTGGGCCTGATCCAGTGCCGGGTGGTTTATGTAACTTAGCTCATTTCATCTTTATCCCTGGGAAGTAGACAGCATTGACCAGAATTAAAGATGAAGCTCAGAGATCTTGCTTAGGTCGACCGGCCAGCCAGAGACACAAAAGCCTGCTAAACCGAAGGCTATGCTGTTTGTGATGTAGCCACCAGGTGGCGCATCGACCCTAAACACGCCGCTTTGTGGGGCAGCTCGAGGGAACCCAGGTCACCTAGAAGGGGCAGAAGACTGAGCAGGAGGCTGTGGAGGGTTGAGAGTAGAAAACCGGGGAAGGCAGCCCCTGAGACCCTTGGCAGCTGGGTGGAAGAAAGGCCTGCCACCGCGTAAATAAACTAAGCAGAGAATAAGATTGGCGGCATTCTTATTCCGTGTTAAGTGAAGCCAATGCTCATGAAAATGCTCTCAGGCTAACTGACTTTGGTTCCGGGACCAAAGTGGCTCTGCGGGTTGGTGACTTCGGGGCGGCCTGCCCCACAAGGTCATCTGTATTTGCACAAATAAGGAGATCCAGGGGAATCCTTTCTAAAGCTGTGATCTCCTAAACCAGGGAAAACAGGCTCCTTCCGGTAGGGCCTGGATGAATATTCAGAGAGGGGTTTTAACATCACAATGAGGCCCAGGCCCTCCCTGAGTCCTGCAGGCCGTTCTCCTCAAATGTTTCTTTTCCTGTTCCCGCAGTTCCTTCCCTAGCTTCTAAACCGCAAGGTGGACAGTTAGGCAGAAGCCGCTAGGAGTTCCCTGAGGTCAGGGGGTCAGGCCAAGTGACGCTATTATGACCATCTTCCGGACAAGAAAACTGAGGCACAGAGCAGTTCAGACCCACAGCACTACAGGGGAGAGCCAGGTCCTCCCTGGAAGGGACTGTGTGTGAGGCCGCAGGGCAAGGAGACGGGCCAGGGCTGCCGGGCCGGTGGGTGAGCCCCTTGTGTCCCTGCAGAGTGGTACTTCATGGCCATGGACTCCATCTTCCTCTGCATCTACGTGGTGGAAGCTGCCCTCAAGATCACTGCTCTGGGCTTCAAGTATTTTTCAGACCCCTGGAACAACCTAGGTGCGCTTATGTGTGCGTGTGTGTGCATGTGCGTGCATGTGCATGCACGTGTGTGTGTGTGTGTGTGTAGGGAGCCACTGGACTGCTAGCAGAGGCTGAGGACAAAAGGGGCCTGGCAGGGCGTGCTGGTGTTGGGGGGACTGGGGGTCTGGGCGAGGCACCTGGGCAGGAGCCCTTGACGCCCAGCCCCCACTGTGCCCTCAGATTTCTTCATCATGATCATGGCCATGCTGGACTTCCTGCTCTTTCAGTACAACTCCTTCTCCTTCGTCTACCACCAAAGCGTCTTCCGGATCTTCAAGGTTTTCAAGAGCTTGCGGGCCCTGAGGGCCGTCCGGGTCCTGCGGAGGCTCAGGTCAGCGGGGTCACGGCTGCCCGCCCCCGTGTGGGGATCCCGCAGGAAGGGGCACACGGTCCTGGGCTCCCAGGGAGTCTGCCGTGACCTGCCGAAGGGATGGGGGACGAGGAGGCTGTGGACTCCATAGCACTTCTGAAAAGCCTCCTCCCACCCAATGGGATCGGTCATTTTCCAGAGAGGGCGGAGCTCCCCCAAGCGCTGGCAAAGCAGGCCGGCCTGTCGGGGTGTCAGGGTGTCAGTTCCGGCTGCCGGGCGGGCACGGATCCCCACCCACGCTGGTCCTTTCAGCCTCCCTCTCTCCTGCCCACAGCTTCTTGACCAGCCTCCAGGAAGTGACCGGGACCCTGGTGCGGTCCCTGCCGTCCATCACGGCCATCCTGATCCTCATGTTTACCTGTCTCTGTATCCTGGGCCTTGGGGGCTGGCGGGGGGAGCCTGAGGTGCTGCGATGGGCCGGTGCGGTGGGGGGAGTGGGGGGGGTGGGACCCCGCGAGCCTGGTTTGGCCCTGAACAGCCAGTCCTCTTCTCCGTGGTCCTCCGGGCTCTGTTCCGTCACTCCGACCCCAAGCGCTTCCGGAGCTTTTTCTCCACCATCTTCACCCTCTTCACCTTGCTCACCCTGGACGACTGGTCCCTCATCTACCTGGACAGCCGGGCCCAGGGTGGGACAGACCCCGGGCGGGGTGGAGGCCGGGGGCTTGGCTGGGTGGGCCGAACCCCGGGGCTCAGTTACCCCATCTGCAAAGTGGGGCGTCTGATGCTTGCTGGCAGGGGTGTGGTGAGGGTGGGCAAGGAACTCAGAGCTCCGGCGACCCCCTCTCTTCCCAGGTGCCTGGTACATCGTCCCCATTCTCATGATTTACATCATCATCCAATACTTCATCTTCCTCAAGTGAGGACCCTCTCCTTGGCTCCCCAGCTTCACCACCACCCCTGCCTAACCTTGGGGCACCTCTCCCCAGCCCTGTCCCCTGGGTCATGCCACAGTGAACCCAGAGGAGGGTGCAGGGCCGCTCCTATAGCCTCCTCCTGGAGGGTACCCCACTATCCATCCCCCCCCCAGCCTGGTGATTGCCGTCCTGGTGGATAACTTCCAGATGGCTCTACTCCAGGGCCTGGAGAAAATGAAGCAGGAGGTACCGAGTCGGGGGGTGGGATGGGGGCAGGTAGTCCTAGGGGGGAGGGCAGGGGCGGGGAGGACCATGAAGGGGTGGCCACAGAGGCTGGGGGAAAGGGATAAGGGTGCTCCAGGAAAGGGCAGACAGGGAGGGGACTTGGGCAGGACAAAACCCTCTTCTTCCCAGAAGGCCGCCTGGATCCATGAGAAGATTCTGGACATCTCACTGACGGACCTCAGCAAATCAGGTGCTGGCCCTCCTTCCACAACCGCACACACCATTCCAGGGTCAGTGGCAGACTTTGAGAATCTGAGACTCAGGAGCACTTTCAGAGCTTAGAACTTGGCTCCAAAGAACTCTAAGACAATCTTGTAAAAAGCAATTAAATTGATCATCAATTCTTGAAAGCCCCGTTTGTGAAACGACTACCCAAATTATGTTTCACCAAATACTCATCTCTTCTAATAACTTATAAAGATTATAGCACTTGGTTTTACCTGGGATGGTTTTGACTGCCTTGCAGGGTTTTGTCAATATGTACACACTGGTCCAGAGTCATGCAAAGTGGATTGAGAGTCATTAAAAATCAAGTTTCCTCATTTATTTATTTTTATAAGCCTGACTTTTTTTTTTTTTAAAGATTTTATTTATTTGTTTGACAGAGAGAGAGAGATCACAAGTAGGCAGAGAGGCAGGCAGAGAGAGAGGAGGAAGCAGGCTCCCCGCCGAGCAGAGAGCCTGATTCGGGGCTCGATCCCAGGACCCTGAGATCATGACCTGAGCCGAAGGCAGAGGCTTTAACCCACTGAGCCACCCAGGAGCCCCTAAACCTGACTTTCTGAGTGAATTGATTTTGAGACAGTTGATTTGCTTCCTGCTTAAAGATCTTCAGAACTTTAGATAATCTGAGCTCTAAGGATCCCACTCTTGGGCTCATCAACACTAGAGGACTGAGGGTCCCTAAAGGTCACCAGGCCCCTCACCTCTCCCTTCCATCAGGGATAGACACTCAGTACAAAAAACCTGAGGCAAAAAGAGGAATTAATTTTCAGAACTTAGCAAATTGAGGGTGTGTGGGCTTTCAGGAATGGCTGGATCCATGACTTGAATACCGGTCAAGATTTGATCTCTTTCCATCTCTCTGCTCTTTGGTCCTCTGCATGGTTCTGTGCTTAGGTGGCTCTTTCTTTGCAGAAAACACTGCCACTCTAGTTCCAAATCCTCACAGGTTAGCCATCCCTATCATGCCCAGCAGACTTCTTCCTGCATTCACAGCAAAGTCCCAGAAATGAGTCTTCTTTGCTTTGATCACCTATTTTGGAACCAATCACTCTGGCCAAAAGAATAGGCTTCTTTGATTGGCCAGGCCTGAGTCACATGTTTGGAGATGGAAGGTGGGGGTCAATCCCCTGCTAGACAAGGTGGACCCAAAAGGCACAGGAGTTGTTCCTTGGGAAAATTGGGATTTTTACCACAAATCTGATACACACTCCACTCCACACCCAGAAAACCCATCTCTTTGGGGGCATCTTGAGCAAAAACACTTTTAGCCCCATCTGAGTACCTCTGTGACACATGGGGCATCTTCCACCTCCTCTCAATCCGGAGGCATCTTCTTGACTGTCCCCTTTTTTACATCCAGACTTTGAAGAGGTGGTGAGTGAACACACCAGAGAGAAGCAGCTCATCGAGAAGAAATTTGGGACCATGACTAAGAAGTAAGGAGAGCCCAAGGGAGGGGCGGCCCTGCGTCTAAGGGGAGAGGTCTGGGGGCTGGCCCGTGGGCTGGCAGGGCAAGGGACGTCGCTGGCCTCTCTGGAAGGGGGTGGGGCACCAAGGCCCGTGGAGAGCCTCTGGGTGGGACATGGAGACCACGAGTGGCTTCTGCTCACCCTGAGCTATCTTGTGCCACCAAGAGAGTCCCCCCAGCGGTGCCTATAGGGCCATGAGAGCCACTCTGAGGCTGAGGGCAAAGGCAGGGCTTGTCTGTTTGCTCAGGAAGCATCCCTGACCCTTGCCCTGGGTAAGGCCCTGCGAGTTCTCTAGCACACAGACTAGCCCGTGCCCAGGAAAGCCTTATTGCCAAGAACCTGTGTTGGGCCGTGAGGGTGCTGGACTTCGGCTAGGTGCAGGGGGGAAGCAGACGGGTCAAGGAATAGCTTGGGTAAGGGCCTGGGAGGCAGATGGTCAACATCTTGTTGAATCAATTGGCCAGCTGGGGACTTATGGCTGTGCCCATGGCTGGGGGTCCTGGGCACAGACTGCTGCTTCCTGGCTCTCAGACCTGGCTCCGCAGAGAGCCTTCCTTCTGAAAGCTGGGCCCCACTGTGCCTCATCCGGATCGGCTCCAAACCAGCCTGACCACTGGCAACCTCCGGCCCTTCCTCACTCACCATCCAAGTTCAAGCCCCAAAGGCCCTCTGTGACCCAGACTTTGCCAGCCTCCCTCGGTTCCCTGGCTGCTTTGCTGTCCCTGCACTGTTCCCCAAGCATAGCACATACTTCTCCACCTCCGGGCCTTTGTCCACACTGTTCTCTCTGCCTGGGATGTTCTCTGGCTGCCAAAGCCGGGCTCGAGTGACCGAGATTTGGGAGAGTTGCGTTCCAATCCTGCTCCAATCCACTTCACCTCCTGGTCCTCCGGTCCCCCGCTCTGTGTTCCAGCAACTTGGCCACAGGCCTGGCGCGCCCTTGGCGCCTCTGTAACACTTTCCATGGGGGTTTCTGGGCCTCCAGACTCTTCCCATTGGCCCACCTCCGCTAAGTGTGCCCTTTGTTTTTGTTTGTTGTTTTTGTGGTTGTTTGTTTTAATCTTTCTTTTCTTGTATTCTTTTTTATTTATTTAGAGAGCGGTCTCTGTTAAAAGCAGTTTAGGCTTTTCCTTCCTCGTCAGACTTCACATCTCCATTTCACCCGCTGTCTGCGGCCCCCTTCCCCGAAGCCTGCCCTGGCCCCCAGTGCACTCTGGTCCTTCCGGGGTAGCGCACCAGGAACCTTGCCGAAGCCTGGCAAAGCCTCAGGTGTCTTTCAAACACAGCGCAGTGGCACTTGCTCTGGAAGCCTTCTCTGATCCCCAGGACTGGATGAGGCTTTCCTCCGCAGGGACTCTCAGCACTCTGGTTCACTCTTATCACAAGTGTAAACGCTCTCGGTTTGCGTTCCTGGCTCTGCCGCAGACTGAGCCTCTTCTTAAGGGCGAGGATTGTTTCTTGTTAATGTCCGCATCCTCGAAGATCCTGGCAGTGTCCATTGACTTCAGTGTCACTTGATGGATGGATTTATAAAACGGGCAGGTGAAGAGGGGGTTAATAGATGGGTAGTGGGCCAGGTGAATGGTTGGGGGGTTGCGGTTTGGTGGAGGATTGACTGCACGACACAGTGGAGGAGGGGTGGCTGGGTGGGTCCGGGGAAGAGCAGGTAGACGGAGGGATCGGGGTGGTCCAACGAGTGAGTGAATGGCTAGGGACGTGGGCGAATGAATGAGTTCGTGGGCGAGTGGGTGCGCAGAAGTCGGGGGGAAGTCGGAGGGGCCACGGTTGGGTGGACAGATGGACGGAGGAATGGATAACTGGGAGGGTAAACAACGAGCAGAAATGGGGCTTTTTATTTGGGGAAAAGGAGATTCACCACGAAAGGCCTGACTCAAAAAAGTTGTAATGGGGGCTGGCAGGAGGCAGGCGAGAAGTGCTGTCCGTGGGGGGCTCTGGCAGAGCCTGGAAGACCTTGCTGCGTAGGTCAGCTCCGGCTCTCCCTGTCATGTCCCCCCCGCCAGGCAGCAGGAGCTCCTGTTCCACTTCCTGCAGCTGGTGGCCGGGGTGGAGCATCATCAACAGAAATTCCGCTCCCAGGAGTCCGTTCTTGATGAGATCGTGGACACTGCATTCGAGGTGCGCCAGGCAGGACTGGAGGAGAGGGGCCCGGGGCGGGGGGGTGGGGAACCCCAGAGGGCCCGGGTGGGAGGAGGCTCGTGCCCAGAGGGCCCTGAACAGTCACATGGGCGCGTGGGACAGCGGAGGCTGGCACCGGCCCGGGTCACCCTCCCGTCCCACCCCCGCAGGCTGGAGAAGAGGACTTCAGGAAGTGACTCCTGGATGGAGAGAGACACGGGATGTGGATTTCAGCCTCCGGCAAGCTGCCCACTGCCGTGGGTCCGGACAAGTCTCCTGCTCTGCTGGAATGATGGGCGGGCCTGCAGGGCTGGGCCCTAACAGAGTTTTAAAACCCCAAGTGGCTCTGTGTACTCCCTGGCTAAGCCAAGGCACGGGGCAGGGAAACGGTGCATGTGCACGGGTGTGCACGGGTGTGTGTGTATGTGTTGCCGGGGGCAGGGGGTGGAGCATGGATGAACCTCTGTTAGAGGAAAGCAAGGAATGAGCCTAATGGTCGCTCCCCACCACGCCTGGCCTAGGGCTTAGGTGAGTTCTCCTACTTTCAGCCTGAACCTGGGCAAAATGCCCAGAGCCCCTGTCCCTATGGTGGGGGGGGGTGGAGGCAAGGCTCTGACCCGGATCCCCAAGTGCCTGGGCCCGGGTGGGGTGCCGGAGACCTGGGGGCTCCCGGACCTGAGTGGGGGGCTCCACTGCCTCCAGCAGCCACCTCATCTCTGGTCGAGTAAAGCCAGGGTACAGTAGAGGCTGGAGGGGGTCAGGAGCGGGACCCCCGGAGTGGGGGCAGAGGGGCGCCAGTCGTGACAGTCTTCCCCCACCTGCAGGCTGGACCAGGCAGGGGTGAAGATGCCAGGCCCCAGGGCAGAAGAGGCACGTCCCTCCCGGGCCTGGTTGGGGGTGCTGCCTGGCCCGGGACCTGGGGAGAGATGGGACCAGGGGGTGCTGCCTGGCCCGGGACCTGGGGAGAGACGGCGCCGGGGAAATGGCTTCTGGGAGGATCGGGGCACAGATCCCGGGGGCGGAAGGGCCACCTGGCAGATACTGCAGGCCTCACCTCCCCTACCACCTCACACATTCATTCACCAAGCATTTCCTGCCACTTCCCTGTGCCTGCTCCAGGCTGGGGGCTCCTGCCAGGTGGCCCGTGGGGGGTTCCTGGACCAGCTGAGTGGCCACCTCTCACTGGCTGGGGCAGAAGAGGCTTGAATTTTCCCTGGCGCCCCTAGCTCCTGTCCAACTCAGCCAGGGGTCCCTCCAATGTCCACCCCTCCCTACCCCTGCCCCAGTACGGCCTCTGAGAGCACAGGGCAGGGCCCAGGACCCAGGGCTGTTCCCCAGCAGGTCCCAGCCGTGGGCAGGGGACTGAAGGCAGACGCAGGGGCAGATGCGAGGCCTGGCCAGGAGGGCGGGAGACAGAGGCCGGGGGGCCTTCTCCACCCCCACAACCGCCGCACTTGGCTGCCCACACCGAGTGCTCCCAAGGGATCCGGTTCCTGACCTTCCTGCTCCAGGTGTGGGTGTGTGTGTGGACGTCTGTCTACATCTCTGGGTTGTTTGGTGGAGCGTGTTGCTTTGGTGTGTCTGTGTTCCTGGGTGGCTAGGCTGTGTGTGTCTGTGCTTTTTGGGATACGTATACGGGGTCTGGGAGCCTCCCAGTGTGTACTGTGGTTTCAGTGTACGTTTGTGTGTGTGTGTGTGTGTGTGTGTGTGTGTGTATGTGTAGTGAGTAGGATCTGTAGCCACAAATTCAATTGTGCCCCAAAAATGCTGCAGTTCTGTTCTCTTTAAATGATGTCACATCGCATCTGTCCTCTCATCCCTCCTGTGGGCAGTAGATTTGGCCCCGTTTGGGCTTCCTCTCCAGCCCCTTGCAGGGGTCTCGCCTGGGGCCAAGCACCGGGGACCCCTCTGGCCGATGGCCCACAGCGTGGACTGGAAAGCCACGGTCCCAGCCCTCGTGGCCTCTTGGCCTGTGGGGGCTCTGCCACCGCTGGCCCCGCGGGCGGGTGTAGAACCTCACAGGTGGGGAGCTCAGCGTCCTGGGGCGCGGCTGCCCGAAGCCGGCCAGTGCCACCCTGTGCCACCCTGAGTCATCCCTGGAGCCTCAAGGGGGCAGAGCTCAGGCCCGCCTCAGGCAATGCACCGCCTCCGGCCCCTGTTCCGTCTCCACCCCCGAGACTTTGTCTCCCACCCCTTATCTTTGAGAATACTGAGGGTCCTTGCAGGTTTGCTCCGCTGGGTCTGTGACACCCGGGTGTTCAGAGAACTGCACATCTGGGGACTGAACCCTGCGCCCTCAGCGCCCGATGGGCCGAGACAACAGCAGCTCAGCTGGGGGCGGTGGGGGCTCTCCCGGGCCTGGGGAGGGGCAGGAGCCAGGAGGGGGCATGGGGGTGGGGAGGAGTGGGGGGAGTGAAGCACTCAGAGGAGGCCAATGCGAGAAGCAGTGGCGGCAGTTTATTGTGCCTGAAGTGCCTGCCCACAGTGTACCCGCTCCCTCCGGTTCCCCTGCCCCCAGGGGTCTACGATATGTTCACGCACTTGTGCTTCAGAAGCTGGGAGGAATTCTGCCAGGGGACAACGAGGATCTCGAAGTCACAGCGCAGCTTCTGCAGGGGGAGCAGGGAGAGAAGGAGGGGTGAGTCTGGGTCCCAGGCCCGAATCCCCCCAACTGCCACCCTCAGCCACCACCCTGCGAGAGAAGCAGTCACTGGGCCAGAGGGACAGTGAGTCAATGGGCGGGACTAGACCCCAGATCTTTCCAGCTGACCAGTGAGGGAGAAGCCCCAGTCTCCTCCTCTCCGCACCCCACCCTGGCCTGGGGGCTGAATCATCCAGGAGCCAGCGACAGGTTTAGCCAGATGGGTTCAGGCTGGACAACCCAGGGCCTTGCGTGCTGGGAAGTGGGGCGCCGGCCTCTTACCTCCTCCTGCACTCCTGTGGCAAAGGGGCAGGTGGCGACATCTATGTGGTCTCCGGCGGCCATGTTCTTGCGGCAGGCTGTGCTCCCCATCTCAACAGTCAGGTAGTACTTGATGCCGGCCACCAGCTGGGGACGGAAGGCAGGAGCCGGTCAGGAGGGCCGGCAGACTACCCTTGACCGAGACCTCTCACCTCTCTCCACACTGAGCACGCTGGCCCGGGCCTCGGGATTCAGACCCTCAGACCCTGGATGGGCGAGTTCTGGTGCGGCTCGCCGGGCAGTGGGGCAGAGGCCTGGGCCACACGGGACGCTGAGAGCCAGCTGTGCACAGGCCCCGAAGCCCACCGCCCCATCCCTCCCCTCTCCCCCCGCCATCCCCCCAGGGCAGGGTCTAGTGGGAGGCTAGTGAGTCCCTGTGTAAGTCAGAGCTAGATCCCATCAAAATCCAGATAATGGGGGCGCCTGGGTGGCTCAGTGGGTTAAAGCCTCTGCCTTCGGCTCAGGTCATGATCTCAGGGTCCTGGGATCGAGCCCCGAGTCAGGCTCTCTGCTCAGCAGGGAGCCTGCTTCCCCTTCTCTCTCTGCCTGCTTGTGATCGCTCTCTCCGCGTCAAATAAATAAAATCTTTAAAAAAAAAAATCTAGATAATGTTGTTCATAACAAAGATTTGGCATTCATTCGATTTAAAAAAATACTTTGTATTAAAATGTCCTGAATGCTCTGGCGGCATCCCCCTAACCTGGCCACCGCGGGGTGCCTCCCGGGCCTGCCCCCCCCCCCCCCCCCCCCCCCCCCCCCCCCCCCCCCCCCCCCCCCCCCCCCCCCGCCCCCGGCCCCCCTCCGCCCCTCCGACCCCGCGCACCTGGCTCCGGGCCTTGAGGATGTTGGTGTCTCGGAAGTAGTAGAGGCTGTTGCTGCCCATGTTGTAGCTGGCCACCGCCGCCTGCGCCGCCTTCTGCACCTGCGGGTCGCTGGGCGACAGGTCCGTGAGGCCACCGACCAGACGCTCCTCGGAGCGGGGGCGGGCGCGGGCGTCGCGGAGCAGCGCCAGGAGGCAGAGCGCGAGCAGGCCCAGGCCCAGGGCCCGCGGGAGGCTCGGAGGCGCCATGGCCGGCGATGCGATGCCGGGGCCCGGGCCGCGCGCCGCTTTTACCGGCTCCGAGGCCCCGCCCGCCCCGCGCCCCCGCGCCAGGGCCGGGGAGGGATCGCGGAGCCTGGGCGGGTCTGAGAAGCCGCCTCCCCCTCTGCCCGAGGGGCGGTGGAAGGCCCCAGCACACCTGCGCCTCGAGATGCTGCCCTGCCCTCCAGGAACACGCCCCCGTCGGTGGGGGAAAGGACAGAGTCCCCAGCGGGTTCGCGGAAGGCCCAACCGGTATGAAACACCAACAAGCATTAGCGAGCTGTTACTATTGCCACCATTTACTAGCTGTGTAACCCGGGAGAAATTACTTAACGGCTCGCTGCCTCAGTTTCCCACTCTGTAAAATGGGTTGCCGTGAGGACTCAACAGGTCAAGTGCTTAGAGAAGGCCTGGTCCTATGAAAACAGCAGGAAAGGAGACTAATGTGCTGAGCTGGGCACTGTTTGACCCTTGCGGCCCAAAATGGGAATTGGTAATGTCCCCACACCGCGAAAAAAGAGGACGAAACAGGACGCAAAGGGGAGAGATTTGCCCAAGGATGTCAGCTGGGAAATAGTAAATTCCACCACTGGCTTTTGAGCCCAAGCAGCTGAACCCAAATCCTCTCAAACCAGACTAAGCCCACAGGATGCGGATGGCCAGTAACAGGGGTGTGTGTCGAACCAGCTCTGCCATTTACTGACAGGTGACTTGGACACATCCCTTGGTCCCACTGGCATAGTCTGAGGAAAGGGGACAGCTCTTACCTGCTAAGGTTATTCTGACATTAACGCCTGGGACTGGGCCCCCCCATAGGTGAACATGCAGGCTGGAGGCAGCAGAAAATAGGGCGCTGTGAGTTTTTTAGGAAAATCTGGTTTACTGAACAACGCAGAAGCGGCTCCCGAGAGGACAGCCTGAATCTGGGCGGACTTCCTTATTTGTGCTCAAGAGTTCAGTGTAGCTTGTACTTCTCATCACACACTGCTGAGGGGAGGAGGGGCTTTTTGTCCTGGGACACTGAGGTCCCTCGGGTGCCGAGGGCCTCCTAGGACCTGGCTTGGGGCTTGGAAGAGGCGGAGCTCTGCAGCACCTGACAACCGCTGGCAGCTGGTATGAGGATGAATATTCTTTTTTTTTTTTTTTTTAAAGATTTTATTTATTTGACAGAGAGAAACAGAGAGAGAGGGAACACAAGCAGAGGGACTGGTAGCGGGAGAAGCAGGCTTCTTGCAGAGCAGAGAGCCCGATGCGGGGCTCAATTCCAGGCCCCTGGGATCTGACCTGGGCCGAAGGCAGACGCTTAACGACTGAGCCACCCAGGCGCCCCGAGGATGAATATTCTAAGCAGGCAGAATTCCCAGCCTCTCAGAACCCCAGGGCCCAGAAGGGCAGTGATTTCCTCTCCGGGAGACCCAGACCAGCTGCTCCCCACCCCCTCCGCCCAGCTGCCAAAGCCAATCTTGGGTTCCAAGGAAGAGTCACAAGTTGCTGGCTCAGGTGTCCACCTTAAAGGGACAGACCCCGGATAGTGGCAGAACTGGCTCAAGTGCGGCTTAGTGTGGAGGCCAAGGCCAGGCAGAAACCCAACCTCAGAGAACCTGGGAGGGGGTCAAGAGGCTCCCGATGGCTGTGCAGAGCAGAGGAGGGAGAGGCAGCCTCCCAGGGGATGGGGGGCGGGGAGGCTCTCCCAGGCCTGCTTTGCCAGGAGCTCAGCTGTGGCCAAGCTTACCTCCAACGGCTCCCTGGAAAGCTAGCCAAGGTCTGGTGTCTGATTCACTAAGGGCCGATGGGTCCCTAGCTCACTCGCCCCTACCCTACCCATCACTCCTTTGCACCCGAGCAGACGAGTACCGCAGGCTGTACCACAACCTAACGGCCTCCAAAGACCTTTCCTCCACTGCTCTATCATAAGCACTCTTCGGTAGTAAGCCTCCAGGAGGTCAAGTCGCTTGTCTGAGGTCACACAGCTAGTGTGGGCAAAGAGGGACGGGCACAGGAAATCAACAATTACTGGGCTTCCACGTGCCAGGCCTTGCACCAGGGCCTCCACACGCTTGCTTGCTTGTCCTAACTGCTTGGCAGAAGCCGTTTTACTAGGGGGTTGGGGGGCCAAAGGGAAAGTGTCAGGGGTGGAGCCTGGCGGCACCGACCCTGTCAGCGTCCTAGTGTGTGGGTCCTGGACCTCTCCAGGGAGATATGAGGTCGGCTGTGTAGGGGGAGGCTCCCAGGGGGCAGGAGAGCCCCAAGAGGATTTCCCAGGACCGTGGGTCTCATCTGGAGAAGAGCCCTCAGCCCGGACTCCATGCTGCCTGGACCCCTCTGACTTCCAGGAGGCCTGGGCCAGTTATCAGCTCAGGGTTGGCCACCCCTACTGGCCATGGGGTGCAGTCTCGGGCATCCCAGTCCAGGCTACCCGTGACATCCCTTTCTTGCCCCTGGCGGAAGGGTCTTGCTGACCAGGGAAGGCCCTCGACATCCTCTTCACCTCTGGGATAAGGCTACTCAGGGCTTTTGTGCGGTCCCCAGAACCCTCCTCCCTGAACTTTCAGCTGGGCCGCGGATATTCCCTCCCTCGAGGCTCCGCTCCCCTTTCCCTAACGACGTCCCAGGAAGGAGAAGGAGTCCTTAAGGCAAGGATGGGGACTAAAGCGCCCACCTGGGGACGAGCGCTCCTGAGTGTCGGGGGCTTTAGTTCATTAGCTGCTTGAATCTACAGAGCTGCACCAGCTGGCAGAGAGGAGGCTCAGAACAGTGAGCGATGGGCTCCGTCCGGGTTGCGCAGCAAGTCAAGGAGGAACGGAGGTCAGAACCAGGTCTGGCCGGCTCCTTCAGGCTATTACCAGTCAAGGCCAGGGGCGACAGCAGAAAGAGCCCTGGGTCCCTGCAGGGAGGGGCCAACAGGGAAAGAGGCTGATTGAGACTTTCACACCCTCTGGGCTGCTGCAGGGGCCAAGTGGGGAGGTGCATCTTGGGCTTGGGTCCGTCCTGTAGTTTTTCTCCTTGCTTTCCTCCACAGGCAGCGGGACCCCTGCAGGACCCCAGAGCACAGGAGTTGGGGTCACTCCTAGCTCTGGGCCAGATCTGAGCACTTAAGACTAAACTGGCTGAGGGTCAAGTTCTGGCTGGGGACAGCAGGGAAGGCACACCGGTCAATATTTGCTGACTTCCATGGCCCTGGCCAGGCACAGCCCGTTGAGCAGTTTGGGGGCTGACATTTGGGTTTTTTTGTTTTTTTTTTTTTAAGTTTATTTATTTTGGGGGGGAGGGGCAAAGACAGGAAGAAACAGTCTTAAGCTGACTCTGTACAAAGCGCAGGGCGTGACATGGGGCGCCATGCGGGTCTTGATCGCATGACCCCGAGATCACGACCTGAGCTGAAACCAAGTCAGACACTTAACCCACTGCATTACCCAGATGCCCCTTGGGCTGACATTTAACTAACCTCCTACCAATCCCCACTCGGGTCTGCTTCTCCAATATTCCGGGCCTTGGTCCCTCTGTCCTGCAGGCTAAGTTGAGGCTGGATCTCTGAAGCCAAACTGTCCTATGGTACATTCTAGAAGCCCTTTGTCTCCTGCTGCTCTAGGACTGAACCAGGAACTTGTGTGGGACGCACTAGAGGGTCCAGATAAAGGGTTTCAACCTACTAATGTGTCACAGACACTGCCTGAGCTCCAAGGGAGAGGTGAGAAAGCTGGCTGCAGCCCCCTCAGAGATAAAGTCTGTGGGCGAGGCCGGGAAAAGCCCACAGGGAGCAAGCAAAACAGGCAGCGCGGCCCACAGGCTTCTGCTGGGTGGATCCCAGGGCCAGAACCACGAGAGACAAAACCTGACAACCAGCACGGACAGGAGATAAGGGTGCTGTGGAGGAGGGGGGAGTCTCCATTCCCTCCGGAGTGTCGGCAACAATCCGGCAGCATCAGCACTGAGGCAGGGGGAGACCACGGCCCCCGCCAAGCTCCTGCCCAAGCATGCCAGGCCCACGCGACAGTGTCACGACACAAAGGGTCAAGGCTGAGCGGACTCTGAGGTGACCCTGGACCCATCCAGGAGAGCATCAGACACACAGGCTGAAACTTTAGGGGGATTCTCAATTACCAGCCCCGTCTGGGAGTCAGGCCAGCACCCTCCCAGGAAGTGGGGGCCCTACTAGGAAGTGGTCTGTAACACAAGCTGGGCCCTGCTCAGGCCACCTGGTACCCTTCCGGGGCGGCTGCTCCCCTTCCAGACCCAGCCCTGCACTGAAACCTCATTCCTACCACAACCATCAGGATCTCCAACTAATCACATAATTGCTCTCTTCCTGGGGCTTCACTTTTGGTTTCCTTCTTATCCTTCTACTATTTGGAGATGTAGCTAATATTCAGAAAAGCACATAGAACCCCTGTTTCGTTAGCAGACAGTCAGTGCCTGTATCACTACCACGCAGGTCAAGACATGGAAGGGGCCACCCCCATCCCCAAGCCCCCGACGCCTCACACCTGCCCCCTTCCCACAAAGGTCACCACACTTCTGATTTTTGCAAAAGCAAAAATTCCTTGCTTTTTTGTTTTACCACTGGCAGAGGTTACTGAGCAAGAATCTACTTGTTAACTTTATGTGAATAGACTCACATTATTTGATGTTTTGTTTGCTCAGCATTGAAATCCACCTGTCACTTGTTCATTTTTGCTGGTGTGGACAGCCATTGGGGGTTGTTATAAACAAAGCCACTGTGAACCTGCATTCAGCGGCAGGTGTGTGGGTGTCCTTAGAAACGGCCCCCCCCGGGACTGGAACCGCTTGGTCACAGGACGGGTCTTATCTTCAGTTTACTGGAAAACGCCCAACTGTTTTCCCAAGGGTTCCAGCCAATTTACACCCCCACCAGCTGAATGTCAGAAACTGTTGCTCCATTCCCTCATCAGCACTTAGGGCTGTTTGACTTGAGCACTTTTGCCAGTGGAAGATGGCATCTCATTTACGTTTCCCATTCCTGCTGTGACTGACCACCTTTCCACGAACTTATTCCCCACCTGGGTATTCCTCTCGTGGCTGCCTTACAGGTCTTTTACTCTTTTTCTATTGTGTTATCTGCCTCGTCTTCACCATAGTCGACTTCCCTGGATGCAGTCCGGTGTTGCTTGTGTGCACTGCAAATACCCTTTCCCACCCTGGGCCAGCACCGCCACCGTCTTCGTGGTATCTTCAGACAAATAAAATTCCTATTAATGGAGTTGAATTTATCAACTTTCCCTTAATTTCTCCCTGTCCTGAGATCATGAGAATCTTCCTGTGGTTTCCCAAGTTTTGCATTTAATATCTACCCATCTCTCCTCACCAGACTGTGAGCCCTCGGAGAATTCTCTAAGCAAGTAATTCCTCGACGATGCTCCGCAGAAGGAATGAAATCCAGGCAGGGCTGGTTGCTACACAACTAGCATTTCATCTGATCCTTACAACCTCATTTTCCAAGTGGGGAAACAGAGGCTCGGAGAGGCCAAGTGACATGACCAGGGAACAAAGGGCCCTCAGGTACATGGGTTTTGAATCACACTTTGAGAACCAAACTCGCTCCTTCCTAGCAGTAAATCCACAAATTACTCAGTCTTTCTGAGCCTCTGCTTTCTTCACCTATAAAAGAGAAAACATTACTTATTATTGTGGGAGAAAAAAAGGTTTGCAAAGATCTTAGCCGTGGGCCTGGTTCATACTGAGTGTTCAACAAAGACCAGGACAAAAATGTACCCGACTAGAATGTGACTCATTCAAGCCCCTACGGCTGTGATGTCCACGTTCTTTCTGCCTCAAGAGAGCCAGGCAGACAACCAGAGCCCTGCCCACTCCTCCCAGAGGCCAGGAGAGCCCATGACAATTATCAGGTGAACTCTAACCCACATTTGATCCACCCTCTTCCTGGTATCCGACTCCCACTGACTTTTCCGCCAGGTGCTGCCTAGCCCAGCTGTTGACTCAGCTGACATCTGGAACATCACAGCCCACCCAGATCCCAAAAAGGGATCAACCCACACTCTCTGCCAGATTACTAAAGGATACTCCAAGGCACCTGCCTGAGGCCCACGTGGCTAGGGTGGCTGCCCTCCAGAGTGGGAAGGAAGCTGCCAGTTTCGATCTGTGCTGATAAGGAGTGTGGCCGACCTGGTCAGTCCCTGGGGGAAGTCCCAGCCCACCTGCTTTTCAACACATGAAGCCCAGTCATGAAGGCCACTGACTTTATTGACTTAAAAAACTTTACAAGGACAGTGACTGTTCTGCCAAAAAAGGGAGCCAAATAGCATAAAACAGACCAGTGGGGGTAGGGGTGAGGGAAGGCCAGGAATCTACTCAGAAAAGCTGGTAATTGTTGACATGAAACTGGCAGGGGAAGGAGAAGGGAGATGCATGCAAGAGCGAGAATTTCAAAAAAGTCGAAATGGTGAGGGGAGAGAACTCCCAAAAGACCTTGAAGTACATCAGAAGTGAGTACGACAACAGCAATCTCTTCCTTTGTAGAGGACAGGGGAGGAGTCCCCACGCGGCTGCAAACTCTGGAGACTCAATGCTGGGGCTAGGGGCTGGGGGCTCCCCAAGAGGGCCTCACAAGAAGGCGTCGCACCACTCTCGAAGGCACCCAAAGCAGTCCCGGGACTGCTTGGCATTGGCACCGCATGTGTCCTTCAGCCATTCCCGGAAGAGATCTTCATCTTTCTTTAGCACCAGAAACTGGCCAAGGACCACATAGGCCTGCAAAACAGGCAAAGTAAAGGGCATGCTGCTAAGTGCTCTGTAGGACCAAGAAAGAACGAGAAGGCCACTTTTGCGGCATTCAAAGCACATGAGCCTAGGAAGCAGGGCAGGCTGTGGCTGTCTCTTCACATCACACACCACCAGCCACCCCCAACAGCTACTCTGGCTTTCCTCACCCCCAAAGTACCAGGAAATATTGTAGTCCGCCACCCCCAGCCCTTCCCAGGTCCATGCAGCCAGCCCACACCTTGTCAAAGCCCCTTTCCTCCAGCTTCTTGCCCAAGACTTCACCAATTCCGGCCAGGCTCCCCACTGGCTTTTCCCCCATGGGCTCTGCCACAAAGTCTCGGTGCTTTTGGGAGGTCGTCATCTCGATCAGCTTAATCTGGGAATCCCAAGAAAAGGTAGTTAGGGCTGAAAAACGGGAAATCCAAAGGGCCCAATGCAATGTTATGAGAAAGCGAGCCCAACTTTGGGGGCTAACTCAATCCTCAGTTCATGGATGTGAGAATTGAGGTCCAAGAAGACCTTTTTCTCCCGCCACGCGAAAGACTAGTTCTGGGTCCTCCCTGAAGCTGCCACTCCCTCTGTGACCTTGGCGGGCTAAGAAGGCACTGAGCCCTCCTAGAGTGGTTCCCTGGCCTGAAGGGCAAACAAGGGGTCTCTCGGCCCCACTCGCCCGCACGCACCGCTCACAGAGCGAGAGCGCGGGCCGGAGCGCGTACACCTCCTCCGGGTCCCGGCTCAGGATCCCGCCCCGACGGCCCGCCGGCCCCGCCCACCGCCCCGCCCCCTCCACGCGCCGCGGCGCCCCGCCCCGCCCTCGCCCCGCACGGCGGCCCGAGCCCTCTCCGAGGGCGCTTCGGCTGGCTCGCTACGGCGCAGAGGTCCCTCCCCTCCCCTCCCCCCCGCGCCCCCTCCCGCCTCCGGCTCGGGCCCCGCTCCGCGGGGAGCGCTCACCGGCAACTCCGGCTCCTGTAACGGCTCCTCCCGCCACCCGGCTGCTCCCACCAATACCTCAACCCACTAGAACCTTCTTCCACTTCCGCTTCCGGGTCGCTTCACGAGCCGCCTTTAAAAAAATTCCGAATTGGGCACTTCTAGCCACGCAGAGCCATAGAGATGAGGCTCACCCGACCTCAACGGCGCCTTCACTAGGTATAGCTTTAGGGTCGCCTCGGGGGAAGCCCGGCTGCCTTCTATGGCCTCGCTTCTCGGGCAGCATGTCCGGTCTCAAGGAGTTGAGGCCTTCGAGAAAACGCCATTGCCCGCTGCGAGGCATCGGGAACTCAAGAACTTAGCCTTGGGGGACCCGGCTGAGGGAAGAGTTTGAGGGACGGACGAGGCAGGGGAAGGTGGCCGAGAAGCTTCCGGTATAGTACCGGAAGTACTGTGCTCCGAAGGGTCCGACTCAGGAGGGTTCCTATCGTCCTCGTCGTCACCGGGCTTGGAGGAATCAGGTAGGCGTCGGAGGCGAGGGGGACTTGAGTCTCTGTCCACGCCAGTGTCGTGACCGCCGGCCCTTTTCTGTGTTCTCGTTGACTCAGCTGTGAAGTGAGTCGTGGGCGAGCTGCTCTCAGGGTCCAGCCTGGAGAACGAGGTCGTTCGGGCAGTGCCCGCGGGAGACGAGGGCCAGAGAGTAAGTGTGGGTCTCTCTCTGGGCGTCTTTCCTCCAGCATAGGGAGGGAGGAGGGCAGGGGACGGCAGTTAGACGTGACACTAAGGAGTTTGCTCCGGGAAACCATCAGCCTGGGTGGTACCAGTCCTTGTTTTATCAGTATCCACCTCAGAAATCTAGACGATGCCGCAGACCCAAGTCGGCTTCCCGACGTTTTATTAACTCGTTCTTGGCTGGGACCATCGCTGTGAGTCCCCTAGCTGGCTTCTGACTGTAGTGTGTTAAAAACAAACAAAAAACTGAGCATCTGTGGTGTGTGACTGTGCTACACATAGAACGTACAAATGTGTGAGGCAGATAGAGTTGATTCCGCATTCCTCCCCTGGCGGTTGCCAGGATGACTTATGTAGAACATGTAGTTTAGTTTCTGTGATTATGCCAGTACTTATAATGGATTGTTGTTGTTGTTGTTTAACATTTATTTGAGAGCACAAGCAGGGAGGGTGGCAGAGGGAGAAGGAGAAGCAGACTCCCCATTGAGCAGGGAGCCTGATGCGGGGCTCAATCCCAGGACCCTGGAATCATGACCTGAGTGGAAGGCACAAGCTTAACCGACTGAGCCACCCAGGAGCCCCTAACAGTTGTTTTTATGTGCCCTAAGCTGTACTAAGCGCTCAGTTTGCATTATTTTATTCTACTAACAGTGATCAGTTAGCTACTATTTTTCTCTGAAGCTAGAGAAATGGAACAACTAGGAAATAGCAAAGGTAGGATTTGAATCTCAGTAATTAGGTTTTAGAGCTCACGTTCTTAACCAAGACATAGTCACTTCTCAGTAAAAGGTCTTTCTCCATCTTCAGAACACTCCTGGGTTCTGAACTTGCCATCTGAGAAGCTCAGGAGGAGGAGCTGACAGTCTCTGTGTCCCTCGACCGCTGGGACAGGACCCAGCATGTCTCAGGCCACCAAGAGGAAGCACGTGGTGAAAGAGGTGCTGGGGGAGCACATGGTACCCTCTGACCAGCAGCAGATCGTGAGGGTGAGTGGCATCGGGCACAAGCTGCTCTGCCACCCCATCCTTCTAGTCCCCTTGGGCCCCTAGGATGGGGGTAGGGTGCAGCACAGCTCACTGGATGTTTGAGCTAAGTGATGAGACTAACTAGTTCTGGGTCTCTCTTGGAGCAGGTACTCAGGACCCCAGGGAACAATCTGCATGAGGTGGAGACGGCCCAGGGGCAGCGCTTCCTGGTGAGCATGCCCTCCAAATACCGTAAGAACATCTGGATCAAGAGAGGTGAGAGGGGCAGCCCGCTAGGAGACAGCTATTTCCTGTCAGCTTGGCTTTCCCCACTACAGGCGGGATCTACTGTGTTTTTCCTTCTCTGTTACCTGCAGGGGACTTCCTCATTGTTGACCCTATCGAAGAGGGAGAAAAAGTGAAGGCCGAGATCTCCTTTGTGCTCTGCAAAGACCACGTGCGCTCTCTGCAGAAGGAAGGGCTCTGGTAGGATAGTCTCCTTGGTCATTGGCTGCCTCATTTCTGGGGAAAACGACTTCCTAGCTGTGAAATTGGAGGAGGGAAGGTCACGGCATCCCAGGCAGGGACAGCTCGAAACAGCTTTTTTGCTGATCGAGTTTTCTGTCCTTTCTGACCTTGGCTCTTCTCTTGGCACAGGCCTGAGGCCTTCTCAGAAGTGACCGAGAAACACAACAACAGGAACAGGTGAGAAACAAGACTTGGGACGAAAATAATGAGGGTTCGGGCCTTGGTGCCTTGAGGGGGGAATAGATACAGTCTTCCCAGGTAGAGTCCCTGGTAGGTGTTCCTAAGGTTGTGGTTATGAGTACGGCTTGGAAGTCACACGTCCTGGGTTGAGATCATGGCACTGCCACTTGTAAATGATTTTAAGTAGGTTACTTCATCTCTTAAGCCTGGATTTTCTCGCCTATAAAGTGAGAGCTTTGTGAGGATTAAAAGAGTTAATGCTCGTAAAATTGCTTAGTGTAGTACTTGGTACATGGTGTGAGTCTACTGAGCATTAGTTGGTGGTTGTAGAATCCCTGTTATTAAAGCCAGTGGTTTTAGCAAACTTCCGAAGTGGGATGGGAGGTAGTCTTTAGACAGTTTTTCTTGGCCGTATGGTCCTCCTCTTTGTGGGACTTCTTGATTGCAGATCTAGTTTTCCTAGAAGGCATTGGGTTAACCCTGTCCCTTTTCCCCCGTGCAGACAGACTCAGCCGGAACTCCCAGCAGAGCCGCAGTCTTCAGGAGAAGAGTCCAGCTCTGAAGATGATTCTGACCTCTTTGTTAACACCAATCGCAGACAGTATCACGAGAGCGAGGAGGAGAGCGAAGAGGAGGAGGCAGCCTGAGTCCCTGGATCCACTTCTCTTGCTCAGAGACTAGTTCTGGGCTCCTCTGAGCTCGGACATTCTCAGGGTGCTCTGCAGATCTTCCCCCCGGGATGGGGGACAAGGCAGGACCACTCTCTGAACTGACCTTTTTGCTCAAGGAGAATTAAACCCCTGGTGGGTGATGGCTTGTGCTGGTGTCTGAGTGGCTCTCTCGAGGGAGGAGGGACTTGTGAAGCGAAAAACTTGGCGCTGTGGTGGGTCCCTCAAGTGCAGGTCCTAAACGAGCCGGAAATGGGAATGGCTGGAACCGTTCCTAGATTCTCTCTCTCCTGGGGCACTCAGTCAGCACCAGGCCCTGTGCTGTGCCTTCTTGCGTGTATTTAATAACACCTGGGAGCCATCGTCTGTATTGCTTGCTTGCAATTAATACTGACTCAGGCATTCAAGAACGCAGCTCTGGGACCTGGTGCCCCCTGCCTCTAAGAGACACTCAGGACGAATTTCATAGCGCCTTGTAAGCCGCTTTTCCTGGCTTTCTACTCACCGTGACTTCGGGAGTGCCCACCTCCATACTGCTGTGTACATCCTCTGCTCAGTGGCCTCTTTGTGGCTACTCAGCCCATTACTTCTCAGCTGTCCTGCAAACCACGTCATCCCTTCTTCGAAGCTTTTACCACTGGTTACGTACGCCTCTTCGTTGTTGGCCTTGATCTTCTAATCTCTGTTCACACATTGAACAGTTTATCTGCTGGCTTACAGTCTTCCACCCGTGCTTCTGCTGCCATGTTCTCCATCCCATGGATGGGCCTGTTTGACACGGTGGCCCCCTAGTTCTGTGTCTTCCCTTCCAGGCCGGCTGCCTACCTCCTTAGTCATTCCTGCCATTGATAGGAATTGCAGGCCCTCTTGGATTCAAGTATCTGCAGTCACCACCTCCTGGCTTTCTTGCTTCCTTGCTCACTAGCACCTGTGTATCTTCATCCACAGCAGCCCCCCCACACATACATTCTTCCCATTATTGTCCTATCTTCACTTCCCTCCTTGCGCAACACAGATTCCGCCCACACCCTCCACTCCCTTGTTTCCACGTAACCCCGGCCAACCCGGCTGTTCACGGCCAACCCGGCTGTTCACGTCTGTGCCTTTGCTCGAGTAACTACTAGAGAAAACAGCCAACCTAACTCACCTAAATTCATAATTACAAGCCTCAGGTGGACGCTCAGCGCTGCCTAGGAGGTCTTCTCTGGGATGTCTTTTTTCACAGCTTGGATGTTGTCCACCAATTCCCCCTTCCCCTGTGAGGTGTTGGCCACACACTTCATTCAGAAATAATAGTCATTGGAGGGAATCTCACCTCATTACCGAGCCTACAAAAGGTGCTTGTGAATTGTCTTTAACTTCCACGAAACCCAGTGGGACTCAAACCTTTTCTCTTGTACTTTGGAGCTTGTCTGTCTTCTTGCTTAAGGAGTTTGTGTGTGTTTTGTTTTTTGCCTTCCTCCCTAATGAATCTGTTAGCCTCAGAGGTACTGTAGACGCTCCCATCTAAAACACAGTCTGGGGGACTCGTCGCTGATCGCACATCCTTTCCAGCTACCGCTTCATTCATTTGCTCCTTGGTCATTTTTCCCTCCTGTTAGCTTAGTATAGCTTTAAATATATACATGTCTATATATTTGTGTGTATGTGTATATATACAAAAAATAAACTTCAGATGAGTTAAGGGTAGGTATGTGCATGTATAACTTCTCTGACATTTTTTTCTTATGGGAGGCAACTTTTTTGTTCTAAAGGAGTAGTTATTTGTCTCTACCATCTATTGAAGGGGTCATTCTTTACATACTTAAAATACATTTTTAAAATAAACTGAATTCCTGCATAAATTGGGGTCTCTCTTTGGAGTTTCTCATCTGTTCTGTCGAGGGAGGTGCACATACCATGTTTTATGGCGTGACTGGTAATCCCATGGCGCTTTCACCCTGCCCCACTGCTCCTTGGAAATTTCCTATTTTTTCCTACATAAGAACTCTAGAAGGAACTTGTCAATTTCCATTTAAAAAGCCTGTTAAGGTGCGTCTGGGTTAATCCTCTGCCTTCCGCTGGGGTCATGATCTCAGGTCCTGGGACCAAGCCCCGTGTCATCGGGCTCTCTTCTCAGTGGGGAGCCTACTTCCCCCTCTCTCTGCCTGCCTCTCTGCCTACTTGTGATCTCTCTCTGTCAAATAAATAAAATCTTTTAAAAAATTAAAAGCCTGTTAAGATTTTCATTAGCAGGGTTTAAAATCTCATAACTTGATGTGGAGAAAAGTGCTATCTTAACAGTTTTGAATTTTCCTATCCAGAAACAGAGTATGTATGTGCTTTTGTAAGGCTGTCTTCATATGGGTCTTTCACATTTCTGGTTTAGTTTAGTACTAGGAATTTTTAGAGTTATTTGTTGTTATGAATGAGATCTTTGAAATTTCAGTCACTGGCAATTAGGAAAGCTGTCTTTGTTCACCTAAGTTGATCTAATAAAAAAAAATTTTTTTAAAGATTTTATTTATTTGACAGACAGGGAGAGGAGGAAGTAGGCTCCCCGCCAAGCAGAGAGCCCGACATGGGGCTCGATCCCAGGACCCTGAGATCATGACCTGAGCTGAAGGCAGAGGCTTTAACCCACTCTAATGAAATTTTTTAAAAAAGATTTTATTCATTTATTTGACAAAGCAAGAGAGCACAAGCAGGGGGAGGGGCAGAGAGAGAGGGAGAAGCCGACTCACTGCTGAGCAGGGAGCCCGAAGCAAGCGGGGCTCCATCCCAGATCCCTGGGATCAGGGCCTGAGTGAGCCCAAGGCAGACAGACACTCAACTGACTGAGCCACCCAGGTGCCCTCTAATGGAATTCTCTTGTGCTCGTAGTTTTTCAGTTGATTATCTTGGCTTTCTGGGCCGTCCAATCATGTCCTACTGGTGGTAGGTAGCTTTATCCTTTATCCTTGTTTCTTTTTTAGGGATCACGGAGGTCAGGGCCTCCAGTATAAAGTTAGGTGGCACCCTCATTTTTCTCCCTGTGGGAACTGTTCTCAGGAGTCCTGTAACACAATTCTTGCCTTGGGCGTCTGGTAGATAACCTTCATTAGGGCTAAAAACGTTTCCTTCTGTTCCTAGCTTACTGAAGGCCTTTTCTCTTTATTTAAGTGATGGATTTCGATGCCTATTGAGATAATCACAAGATTTTATTACTGTGCTGCTTTCTACGGACAGACTTCCTTGCATTGAGCCATCCTTGCAATCTCTTATAAACCCCCTAAATTTTAGAATTTGTTTCTTTAGGATTTTTATATTTATTCCTGGGACAATTTCACTTCTTTTTCTTTAAGATTTATTTGACAGAGAGATCACAAGCAGGCAGAGAGAGGGGGGGGGAAGCAGGCTCCCTGCTGAGCAGAGACACAGGGCTCACTCAATCCCAGGACCTTGAGACTATGACCTGAGCCGAAGGCAGAGGCTTTAACCCACTGAGCCACCCAGGCGCCCCAACAATTTCACTTCTTATTTTAATGATTTCCCTGTCCCAGTTTGGTAACAGTCTTACGCTAGCCTTGTAGAATGGACTTGGAGACATTTAACCTTTTTCTTTGTTCTCGAATAATTTGTAGAACAAGAATTATGTGTTTCTTCAGAGTTTGGTAGGCTTTATTTATGAAAACGTCTGTGTTTGGTTCCGTTTTAAGGGGTAGATACTTGCCTGCCTTTTAATTCTGTGGCTTTTTTTCTATTCAGGTTCTCTATCCTTGAGTCCATTTTGGAAACTAGATATTTTTTAGATGTATTTCATCTGTATTTAAGCTTCTGCAGGGAAAAGGGTATGCACGGTATTTGTATTATTTGGGACTTTCTTACTTGTAAGTGACAAAATCTAACTCCCAACTAGCAGAAGCAAACCAAGGCTCGTTGGCCAAAATTCTTGAGAGCACAGCTGTAGGCAGAGCTGATCCAGGACCCCCATGATTTCATTAGGGCTCCCTCTCATTTGTTTCTTGGATGATCTCCGCTTTGCTAGGTGGGCCAGTCTCTGTCTCCCTGCCGTCGTTTTCTGCAGGAAGCTTCAGTTTACACTCAGTCCTTACAGGCAAAGAGTTCCTTCATTAGCATCTTTGTATTTCATGGAAGACCAATTGGCCATCTTGGGTCCCTGGCCCTCTCCTGGAGCCCGCGCTATGGGCTGAATAGGGGGAATGGGGTGAGAGGCAAGATGAGCCAAGCCTGATGTGTACACACAACACGTGCTTCCTGGGGAATAGAGCGGTTCTTTTATCAGAATAAGGGGACGAGAGGTGAGAGCAGATAAAATCAACAAACATTTGTCCTGCATTCTGTGTATTTTATTTTCTTTGACTAACTTTGCAAGATGTCTGCTTACGTTATTGGCTGTTCCTTCTGTTTGTTTCTTTGGGTTTATTTGCTCATTTCTACCTTATTGAGCTGCATGCTTCATTTCAGTCTTGTTTTCTTACATATTTATGGCTACAAGTTTTCCTCTAAGTACTCCTTTGACTGTTACCCACTTGGTTCTGTGGAGCTGTGTGATTTTTTTGGCATCATATCTGTAGGCCTGGCCTTAGGTTTTTCTCTAGCCCTCAGTGATTGTGTGATTTACCTAAAAGCCCCTATTTCCACCCCCCCCAAACCTTTTCATCTCCACTTCTCCATCAGCCACTTAGCTCCTGTGGGTTGTAGCTAAGAATCCTGGGGGAAGGTGGAGTCCTTGTGTTCCGCAGAGTCCGCAGATCTACCTCTGTCCTCCCAGCTTAGTGGCAGACTCCAGCCACGAGTGAACAGATCTCCCCGAGTGAGCCGAGGGTTCTAAGAGCCCCTTTCCTGCCCCCCCACCCATGGCCAGTCTGGATGACTGGTCACCTAACAATACTGTCACTCCTGCAGTTAGGTTTGGGACTCATGGCCCTTCAGGCTCTGCGTGTGTATCACCAACCTTACAGCAGGTTACCTCCACCAGAGCTTCCCCGCCCACTCCCTCGTCATCTAGCTACTGTGTACTCGGCCAAGGAGCACACACAGCAGTCCGAGCTAGCCACGTGTTTTTTCTCCTTGAAACTATAAATGTGGTGAGAGACCTTGACGGTTTCTCACCATAAAACATCCTTGCATTCCTGGAATACAGGCATGATCTATTTTTCAACATATTGCTGGATATTTGGAAGCATTTTGGCATTCAGTCTCGTAAGTGAGATGGTTTAAGTTTTTTTCCTTCCCGTGCTGCCCTTGTCTTCTTACATCAAGGTTATGCCAATGTTAAAAAGTGAGTTAGAGAGTGTTCTGTCTCTGTTTCCATTACAAATGTTTGTACCAGATTGGGATTTTGCATTTCTAAACTTTTTGGTAAAACTTGCTATAAAACCAACTGTGCCTGGCATCTTTAGGGTGGGTGGGAAGATTTTTTAATATACTTTTTAAAGAAAGAGAGCACTAGCAGGAGAGGGACAGAGGGGGAGAGAGAGAATCCTAAGCAAGCTCCACACTCAGCTCAGAGCCGATGTGGGACTCAATCTCCTGACCCTGAGATCATGACCTGAGCTGAAATCAAGGGTCAGACGCTCAACTGACTCAGCCACCCAGGTGTCCTGGGTGGGAAGATTTTTTAACTCTAGATTTTTTTTTTAAAAGATTTTATTTACTTGTCAGAGAGAGAGACAGAGAGAGCACAAGCGGGCGGAGTGGCAGGTAGAGGCAGAGAGAGAGAGAGAAGCAGGCTTCCCACTGAGCAAGGAGCCCGACATGGGGCTCGATCCCAGTACTTCCAAGGAAAGGTATTTTCCTCTTCCCTCATTTTATCTGTGTTTTCAAGTTTGTAGCATGGAGTAATTCGCAGAATTGCCTTGTCGTCTTGACTGTATCCACATTATGTCCTCTTTTTATATCTGATATGGTTCCACTTTCTCCTTTGAGTCCTGTCAGGGTTGGGAGACTTTCTCGATTGGTCTTCAGAGCGCCAGCATTTTGTGGTCATTCTTCCTCACTGTTTGCTTATTTCTGTGTCGTAGATTTCTGTACATACCTAGTTCCCCTTCCCGCACGGTCACTTGGGTCGCTCTGTGGCTCTGATTCTAACCCTTGAGGTTGGACGCTCTAGGTTTACCTCCTCCCCCGCCCCAGCCTGAAGAAAAGCTGAAAGAACCGTGTGCCCTTCGGTGGGGCCACCGCTTTGTCACATTTGCCACCTTGTGTTTCTCACTACACACAACACACGTGGTTTGCACATGGAGAGGTCACATCTCTTTAACCTCTTTGAATTTAGAACAGGAGCCTTAATGGTGGTTTTTTTTTTTCTTCTTCTTCATTAAATGGGCTTTTTTCACAAGCACAAGCCAATTATCTTATAAAAATGTCCCCATTTGGGTTTGTGTGATTGTTTTTGCATGCTTAGATTTGGGTTGAACAATTTTAGCAAAAATAGCTTAGAACAGATGTGTGCTTATTTGCATGTAATAAAGCACATGAGGGAGAATGTCCAGTTATTGGTGATGCTAAATTTGACCCAACCTGGTTAAAGAGATGACTTCTAGATTTTTCTTTTTTTTCTTTTTAAAGATTTTATTTTTTTGTTTATCAGAGAGAGAGAGAGACAGAGGGCAAGCGCAAGCAGGGAGAACAGCAGGAAGAGGGGGAAGCAGACTCCCCACTGACCAAGGAGCGCGATGCAGGACTCCATCCCAGGACCCTGGGATCATGGATCCGAGCTGAAGGCAGCTGCTTTACTGACTGAGCCACCCAGGCATGCCCTAGATCATTTTTCTCTGAAGGTACTATTTTTCCTTTGTGGGACAGTCTTACCCTTTAAGGCCAAAATGTTCTTAGATGCAGCTCTATATGTATTTGTATTTAGTTGGTTTTTGTTTGTTTGTTTGTGGGTTGTGTTTTTGTTTTTTTAAAGATTTTTATTTATTTATTTGACAGAGAGGAGATCACAAGTAGGCAGAGAGGCAGGCAGAGAGAGAGGGGGAAGCAGACTCCCCGCTGAGCGGAGAGCCTGATGTGGGGCTTGATCCCAGGACCCTGAGACCATGACCTGAGCCAAAGGTAGGGGTTTTAACCCACTGAGCCACCCAGGCGCCCCTCCACATGTGTTTTGTTGTTTTTTTTTTTTAAGATTTTATTTATTTGACAGAGAGAAACACAGCAAGAGAGGGAACACAAGCAGAGGAAATGGTAGCAGGAGAAGCAGGCTTTCCGCTGAGCAGGGAGCCCGATGAGGGGCTCAATCCCAGGATTCTGGGATCATGACCTGAGCCGAAGGCAGATGCTTAACGACTGAGCTACCCAGGCGCCCCACCACATGTTTTTTTTTTTAAAGTTTTTGTTTTAATCATATGAAAAGGATAACATGCTGAATGTCCTATGTGGGGGCTGACATTTTATTTAATATCACATTACTTTGATTCACCTAATTGCTGTATGTTGCTGTAGTTCGTTTGTTTTGACTGCCATTGTTTCCCTGTGGGACTCTATCACAATTTATCCATTCGCTCTTCTGCTGATGGCCCTTGGGTTCTTCTTTTTTTCTCCTTTGTAAATATTCTTGTAGGTATGTGTTTGGGTGTGAAAGTTCCTCCTGGGACAGTTCATCAGCATGGAATTTCTCAGTCAGAATTTAGGTGATGCCACGAAACGTTTTCCAAAGTGGCTACATCGATTGACATTCACCAGCAGTGAATCCCTGGGGTGGATTTATGATAATAGATTGTTTGGGTTTCTATTCTTGAGTCAGTGATACTTCCAAGGAAAGGTATTTTCCTATTTCCTCATTTTATCTGTGTTTATCTTATTTATCTGTAGCCTCTTGGTTTTTGCTTAATATAGTTTGAGTTTATGTTATTAAGTACAACATATTTAAAATTGCTGTTTTTGTGACTCGAACCCTCCCTTATGGAATGATGCTTTCCATCACTATGGATGCTTTCTGTCTTATTTCTTTTTCTTTTTTTTCTAAAATATTTATTTATTTATTTGACAGAGAGAGAAATCACGAGTAGGCAGAGAGGCAGGCAGAGAG
This sequence comes from Procyon lotor, assembly GCA_028646535.1. Taxonomy (NCBI): domain Eukaryota; kingdom Metazoa; phylum Chordata; class Mammalia; order Carnivora; family Procyonidae; genus Procyon; species Procyon lotor. The sequence continues at coordinate 4,333,498 of CM053613.1, forward strand.
AGAGGAGGAAGCAGGCTCCCCGCTGAGCAGAGAGCCTGATGAGGGGCTCAATCCCAGGACCCTGAGATCATGACCCGAGCCGAAGGCAGAGGCTTAACCCACTGAGCCACCCAGGTGCCCCGCTTTCTGTCTTATTTCATCTGATGGTAGCATAGCTCCCCTAGATTTCTTCTGCTTATTTTTATTTTTGCCTGAGAATTATCTTCCATACTTTTACTCTCAATCTCTACACGTTCCCCAGGCTTTACCAATCTCTAGGACGTGTTTCTGGATCCTTAAAACCTGAATCACCTTTTTCTTTTAACAGCTACATTCAGCTCATTTAACTTATTATGATTGGTATGTGGGGCCCATCTGTCATATTTGAATGACAGGTTGGATGGACACAAATTTCTAGATTCTAAATTCTTTTCCTTCAATACTTTGAAAATATTACTTCATTGTCTTCTTTATTTCAATGTCACTATTGAAAAATCTGATGTCGGTCTGATTCTCATTGCTTCATATGTCATATGCTTTTTCCTCTCTCTGTTATCTCTGATATTCTTAAAATTCTAGGTGGTGTATGTAGATATGAGTTATTCCTTTTTCTTTCTTCCTGGGTGTGTGTGTGTGTGTGTGTATGTGTGCGTGCGTGTGCGTGCGTGTGTGTGTGTATGTGTGCATGTGTGTGTGTGTGCGTGCGTGCGTGTGTATGCGTGCATGTGTGTGTGTGTGTGTGTATGTGTGTGTGTGTATGTGTGTGTTTTAAAGGCAGATGGCCACATGCAGCGCCTCCCTTGGATGTGTCTGGAGTCTCAGAAGCTTGACTACCCTATATTCTCCTACAAATGGATCTTGAGAGCTTGTTTGGAGGTTCTAGCTCAGACTCCTCATTTACCCTTGATCGAAGAACAGTCCTCCTCCATTGGGGAAGGTTGTCCTCTTCAGCCAAGCATGCAGCTTCAGGAAGGACACACATGGAGGGGTGAGGAAGGGGACGCGTACCTAGCCATCCAGATCAGCTGACTCAACCCTGGTGACCAATGGGGTGACAGATGTCCCAGCCAGATCGACCTCACATCTTCCTTTTTCTCCTTTAGGCACTCTTTGGGCATTTTTTGACCCAAGGTGCTTTGTTTTATATTATTCCAGGAAATTTATCTCCATTATTTCTTTAAATATTTTCTCCCTCCATGTTTTTGTTCCTTCCTACAATCCCTGTTATTCAGATTTTAGCACCTTTACTTCCACCTTCCATATCGCCTTGATTTTCTTGTATGGTTTTCTTGAGGCCTTCCTCTTAGAAGATTGTTTTCAGTCTGGTCCTTCTGATTTCCCTGTTTTTGTTTTTTTTTTTAAAGATTTTATTTATTTATTTATTTACTTACTTGCTTATTATTTATTTATTTAAGAGAGAGCATGAGCGGGGGAAGGGAGAGAGAGAAGCAGACTCCCCTGCTAGGCTCGATCCCAGGACCCTAGGAACATGACCTGAGCTGAAGGCAGCTTAACAGCCTGAGCCACCCAGGCGCCCCATAATTTCCCTGTTTCATGCCTAAGACATATCCCTTCTGTTTGATATCCCATCTGTTGTGTTCATTACTTCAACTCAGGCTGACTTCTCTAGGAGGCTGAAAGTGCAGCTGACCGTACTAGAAATTTCCTTCATAGAGGACTCTGGGAAGCCAGTGGCTAACACTTCAGCAATAGCCCCCGAAGGGCACGGCAGCAAGGGTATTTTCCCATCAATGCACAGCTGTGATTGTTGGGGGAGGGCTGCTCCTGGGGGCGTCAGCCCCCTGCCTGACCCTGTGAGTGGGTAGACCAGGCTTTGGTGGCCAGGTAAGTCCTCAGGCCGAAAATTGCAGGTGGCGGCCACTGAAATCTGGCCAGTACGCACGGAACTGTTATGAGCCGAGGGGATACGTGTGGGGCTTACAGAGTGCACGTCTCAGCAACAGGAGGAAGACCATGAATGCAAAGCCCTGAGTACTGGTGGGATATAATTTCCAAAGCGGAGGCTAATTCCATGGGAGCTGAAGGAGAGAGGGCTCAGTGGCCACGCTTGGTTCACAGCTTCCCGGTTTCCCAAAGCCCCTCGTCGCACGGGCCCCTCAGGCGTGGTCTCTTGTCTGCCGGCCCCTTTACTAAAAGGCTTTAGTAAAATTCTTAGATGTGGAGTCTGCTGCCGCCAGTATACAAAGAAGCTAAATTGGTATAGGCTTCTTACTTTGTAGTCAGAGGCACCAGGCCAGCAATTGATCCTTAGCAGTTGCCCAGATGTCCCCCAGGGAAGTGACCTGGCTTGCAGGACCCAGATTTTGCCTTCACTCAAAGCCCAACCATCTCCCCTTCCCGGTATCTGAGGAACAGGCAAGGCAAGGAATTTGCTCGGTAGGAACCAGGGTCCGTATCATCGATGTAACGGCAAGTCAGGCCAGCGGCCATAGCTTGTAGTTTGAGCCATGGCAGACTCACTGCAAGAGAGTCCACCGTCCCTGCGGAAGGCGGGGTGTCGCAGAGGAGCAAAGCGCTAACATTGTCCCAGGCTGTCCCCTGAGAGCCAGGAGTGGCAGCACTGTTTTCACTTACTGCTATGATCGAGTCTGCTGCTGCTAAAACGTGTGGTCTGTAACCCTTGCTGGCTCTCGGGGAGGGGCCAAGCACCAGCAACCTTCGTTTCTCAGCAGTCCCGGGTGTTCAACATGGAGATAGTCCCAGCTCTCGCTCCGTTCTAACTAATTTTTGCGTGAGAACAGCGCTCCCTTTTCCTCCTCAGGAAATGCACTGTGTTTGCCACTGTGTGATCAGGGCCCAGGGACCCACAGGAGGTGGCTCTCCATATTGTGTTGACGTTTCTGGAAGCTACCAGCAGAGGTCACAATTAGCACGTTCAACCGGCAAGTCAGCACCTACCCCTGTCCTGGAGCACAGGAACCATCCACTCCAACGATAACCCGCCAAGGGCAACAGCAGTCCAAGTCCCGCACCTCAAGGGGAATCGCCGACCAAGGCATTATCCGTCCCCTCCCCTCCAGCACGTACAAAATGGAGGATGAGCTTGGAGAGAGGTGGGGAGCTGCCCTCGTCTTTGAGTTTTCAAGTACCCAATCAGGGTGCTGGAGGACTCCAAGCAGTACCTGTCACCCCAGAAACCCTATTTCAGACAATGGCATGGGATTCAGGAGGCCATGGGACCATATGGAGCAGGTGCAGGGGGCGAGACCTCAGAACTCTAAAGGGGTATTCTCCCAGAGCCCTCCTCCACTGCTCTTTCAAGTGTTTCCCTTCTAGATGTTGCTGGAGCTTTCAGACTCTTGCTTCCCTTGTCTCCCTTCCCTTGGCTTGTCTCTGAAGCCTCCAAGTGCTTTCCTTTCCCATAATCAAGCATTTTGGTAATCAGGGTCTGCCTTATCAAACCGTGGCCACAGGTAGCTTTGTGAGAGAGGGCCTGTGCAGAGAGGTCCTCTGCTTCCTTGGTTCTCTCTGTTCCAGACACTTTGGGGACCTCCTGCCCCACCCCCAGCTGTCTCCTCCCCACTCCCCAAGGCAGAGCATGTATTGCTCTGAATAGAAGCATTGGAAGCAAGGAAAAAATGTTACTTCTCCTAGTGTCTCCCATAGCAGAAGCATGGAGGAGAGCAAGGCCAGTGGTCTGAGGAAGGGGAGGTAATGTGATGTGTTCATGCGGGGCAGGGACACGTTAAGCATAGAAGGTACAGGGCTTGGAAGGCCAGGCTAAAAGATTTTGATGAGAATCTCTCTCTCATTTTTCTTCAAGACTTGTTTTATTTATTTGAGAGAGAGAGAGAGAGCACGAGTAGGAGGGGCAGAGGGAGAGGGAGAGAGAATCTCAAGCAAACTATACATTGAACACAGAGCCCCACTCAGGGCTCGATCCCAGGACCGTGAGATCATGACCTGAGCCGACGTCAGAGGCCTAACCAATGGAGGCACCCAGGCTCCCCCGACAGGAATCTCTTGAGATGGCAGGATCTGGTACATCAGGTCTGGGAAGGGGAGACAGGTGTTGCAGGAAGGACTGGGATCCAGCCTTGCCTGAGTACAGCCCCTGAGCAAGGCTGAGTCTGACTTTCCAAGGTCTTAGGACTTCAGAGAAATGGCCACGGAGGAATGACTTGGACTCACCCCAGCCCCGTGAATGAGGATGACTATCCTATCCTATGTCAAGGCAAGGACATGCAAACCAAAAGAATATAGGAGTTTATCACCAACAGACGGAAGGAATTTCCAGATGAACTTCAGGAAGAATGAAAGTGACTCCAGAGAAGAGATGTGCAAGGCAAGAAGGAATGGTGGTGATGCAGAATTTAGGGAGAGGGAGCGGGGTGGGGGTGGGGGGCTCTTAAAAAGTTAAAGTACTGGAGAACACAACCCTTAAGAACAGAGAAGGGTAGTAATAAAGTGTTCTAAAATCTGTGTACTTTGAAGGGAGAAAAATCCCTCGAGTGAGCTTCGACTTTATTAATGTACTTGCTGAAGCATTAAGGGTAATCCCCAAAAGAACAGAAAATGGGTGTATAACTCCCAAACCAGGAGAAAGAAACAGCATTAAAAGCTCAATCATTTGAAAGGAAAGCAAGGAAGGAGAAAAACAATAGGAAGCAGGGCAAATAGAAGGTGTTAGTTGTAGAGAATAGAAATTGCTCTGTTTTTCTTTAAGGAGAAATGGGATTTTGTAGACCATTTTAGGTGACACACTTGGATGTTAATTGTACATATCACTTGACTGAATGAAGGGATGCACAGAGAGGTTTTATTTCTGAGTGTGTCTGTGGGGCTGTTTCTGGAAGACATTAGCATTTAGATCTGCAGACTGAGTAAAGCAGGTCCCCCTCCCTGAAGATATTTGCAAATGTCTTATCAGGACTAGCATACAAAATCTATAAAGAGCTAATCAAACTCAACACCCAAAAAACAAAAAAAATCAGGTCAAGAAATGGGCAAAAGGTATGAACAGACATTTTTCCAAAGAAGACAATGGAAAGAGGCCAGATGTCCATTCACAAATGAATGGATAAAGAAGCCGTGGTACATATATACAATGGAATGTTACTCAGCCATCAAAAAGAATGAAATCTTCTCAAGAAATGAACTAAGGGTGGCCGGGGGGGTGGTGGGGTAGGGATAGGGTGGCTGGGTTGTGGACAATGGGGAGGGTATGTGCTATTAAGTGCTGTGAAATGTGTAAGCCCGAAGATTCACAGACATGTACCCTGGGGCAAGTAATACATTATATGTTAATAAAAATTAATAAAAAAAAAAAAAAAGAATGAAATCTTGCCATTTGCAACGATGTGGGTAGAACTAGAGGGAATTATGTTGAGCAAAATAAGTCAGAGAAAGACAAATATCACATGATTTCACTCATACGTGGAATTTTTTTTTTTTTAAAGATTTTATTTATTTATTTGACAGAGAGAGAGAGATCACAAGCAGGCAGAGGGGGAAGCAGGCTCCCTGCCGAGCAGAGAGCCCGATGCGGGGCTCGATCCCAGGACACTGAGATCATGACCTGAGCAGAGCTTTAACCCACTGAGCCACCCAGGTGCCCCTCATACGTGGAATTTAAGAAACAAAATAGATGAACACAGGGGAAAGGGAGGAAAAATAAGATGAAAATTGAGAGGGAGGCAAACTGTAAGAGATGCTGAACTCTTGGAAAAAAACGGGGTTGCTCGGAAGGAAGGCGGTGGGGGAAGGGATTACTGGGTGACAGGCTTTAAGGAGCGCACATGATGAAATGAGCATTGGGTGTGATATGCAACTGATGAATCGCTAAATTCTACCTATGAAATTAATTTAAAAAATTAAAAATTCAAAAAAAAATTTTTTTAATTAAAAAAAAAAAGGAAGTTCCCCTCCCCAGTGCTGATGGACATCATCCAATCTGTTGAGGACCTGAAGAGAAAAGAAGGTGGAGGAAGGGTGAATCTGCTCTCTCAGCTGGGACATCCATCTTCTGCCTTGGACATCGGCTCTCCTCAGGCCTTTGGACCTGGGCCAGGACTTACACTGCCGGTTCCCCTGGTTCTCGGGCTTCAGACTTCAACTGATCACACCAAGGGCTCTGCTTAGTTTCCAGCTTGGAGATAGCAGATCGGGGGACTCTGGCCTCTGTAATCACGTGCGCCAGTTCCTACGATAAAACTCCTTGTACCTGCATGTAGATGCTGTAGGTTCTGTTTCCCTGAACAAGCCTGACTGATACGCTCCTGGAATCTCAGGAGGGTCAGAGAACCCGTCTCCTGGGTCCCACAGCCAGAAGCACCGGCTTGAAGCTTCCAAGTGGCCTCCGTTGAGGAATCACGGCTCCCAGGGGCGTCTTGCGGGGCTGGCCCAGGACCTCAGCATCCACACCCCGCCGCTCTCTCTTCTGGAAGGTCAGTAAATGTTAGCACTTGCATTCGGCATCATTGCCTCTAGTTTCCTTAGAGCTTTTATTTTTCTTTGAAACAGTTGATGCATTTTTATCAGATATAATGGGTGTAATTACATGTTTTTCTTGTTTGTGTGTACAATGAATTATGTCAATAGGTTGTCCGAGGCGCGTCACCCTTACACCTCTGGAATAAGCCTCCTGCTGTATTATTCTTTTGATACACTGCCAGATTTGATTTGATTTGTTTGTTTGTTTTTAAGTCATCTCCATGCCCAGCATGGAGCCCAATGTAGGGCTTGAACTCAAGACCATGAGATCAAGACCTCAGCTGAGATCACAAGTCAGACGCTTAAACTGACTGAGCCACCCAAGCACCCTGATTTGGTACTTTATTTAGAGGGTTTGCAACTATATTATTTATAAGCCAGATTCATTTTTGCAGTATCTTCATCAGATTTGGCCATTACACTTTTATTAACATCATAAAACATGTCAGAATGCCTACCATCTTTCCCTCTGATCTGGAAGACTGTAAATAGCGTTTGAATGATCTGCTATTTAAAGATGATATAGGGGCGCCTGGGTGGCTCAGTGGGTTAAAGCTCTGCTCAGGTCATGATCTCAGGGTCCTGGGATCGAGCCCTGCATCAGGCTCTCTGCTCAGCAGGGAGCCTGCTTTCCCCTCTCTCTGCTTGCCTCTCTGCCTACTTGTGATCTCTCTCTGTCAATTAAATAAATAAAATGTTTAAATAAAATAAAATAAAGATGAGATAGAACCATCTGGGTCTGGTGCCTTTTTTAATCGTTCACAGAATAACCACAACAAAGATTTACATTGTGTTTATTTTTGTTGGAGATTTTATTTATTTTTTGGTGAGAGACAGTGAGAAAGAGAGAGAGAGCACAAGTTGGGGAGAGGAACAGAGGGAGAGGGAGAAGCAGACTCCCCACTGAGCAGGGAGCCCAACGTGGGGTTCAGTCCCAGGACCTTGGGATCACGACCTGAGCCGAAGGCAAATGCTTAACTGACTGAGCCACCCAGGAGCCCCTACACTGTTTAGATTTGGAAAACTAACAGTAGCTCTTCGAAGCAACTGAAGAGGAAGACAGCAGGTTACTGACCTGGGAAATGACAGACCCTTAAAGAAAATAGAGAGAAGAAAGTGAGCCTTTTACTAGTTCCTTATTCCTCAAGTGAATGGAAGAGTCTACGGACTTCCCTCAGTTCTCACGCTGGACATTTGGTTACTCATATAATTATCAAAAACAATGCTTGACCTATCTTAGCATGAACTTAGTGTGTATTTCGTAAGAGAAAAAGACAAACTTCCTGGGATATAAGAACCAGCTTTTAAGATAATACTATGAGCAACAGGAACTTGTTTTAGCTTTAACAAATTTAGTTAGTGAAGCAATTTATGATCTTATAAACAGAGACAAAATTTCTTTGATTTTTTTTTGCTCCTTCATAACGAGGGGCTATCTATCTATCTATCTATCTATCTATCTATCTATCTATCTATTTATTTATTTATTTTGCCTTCACCATCTTTGATCATCTTTCCAATCCCTTATTTGGTAATTAATCTATTCATGAACTCGAATTGTCTCAAGGTCAATCTTGGTATTTCACATTATCCTGGGAAGCTATTAATTTCCTCTGAATTTTCCAACTGGTTGTCCTACTTTTTCTGAAAACATTCTCTAGTGATTACTTTGATTTCTTCTGGATCTGTGATAATGTACCTGTACCCTGTACCTGTCCTCTTTCCCGAGCCTTTACATCTTTAAGGGTTTTGTTTTTGTTTTTTTACTGTTGGTGTTTTATTTAGTCATTTTTCTTTACAAAATACGGAACACTTCGCCAATTTGCTGTGTCATCCTTGCGTGGGAACCATGCTAATCCCTGTATCCTTCCAGTTTTAGTATATGTGCTGCTAGAGAACACTTTTTTTTTTTAAGATTTATTTGTTTATTTTGGGGGGGTGGGGCAGAGGGAGAGGGAGAGAGAGAATCTTCTTTTTTTTTTTTTAAAGATTTTATTTATGTATTTGACAGAGAGATAGAGAGCAGCAGTGGGCAGAGCAGCAGGCAGGGGCAGAGGGAGAAGCAGGCTCTCCGCGGAGCAGGGAGCCGGATGCGGGGCTCCATCCCAGGGACCTGAGCCCAACGCAGCCGCTTAACCCGACTGGGCCACCCCGGCGCCCTGAAGAGAGAGAATCTTAAGCAGACCGAGCGCAGAGCCCAACGTGGGGCTTGATCTCACAACCCCGAGATCACAGCCTGAGCTCAGCCAACTGCTCCACCCGGCTGCCCTGCACTTTGCGTTTCTTACTGAAGAATATTCATCCAATAAAGTACACAAATAGTAAGTATACAGCTCAATATATCTGCACAGTGTGAGCAAACACTCCTGTATCCAGCGTCCAGGTGAAGAAATAAAACGTTCCCAGCCCCGCTCCCCTCGTGGCCCGGCCTTGCTCCTTTTCAGTCTCCGCCCCCAGACTTGCTCACTTCTGATGGCATAAATTACTCTTGCCTGTTCGTGTAGTAAAGGAAGCAACGTGTAAGATTTTACATCTGGCTTCCGTAGTGGGCCTACGACAGCCAACCACGGTCTTCATCCCAGTATGGGAAGATCCACCATTCATTTATCCATTCTACTGCCGAGGGACATTTGGATCGTTTCCAGTTTGGGATGGTTATAAATAGTGCCGTTCTGATCATTCTTGTTCATGGTTTTGGCTGAACATACGTACACTTTTGTTGCTAAGCCAACATATCTTTGCTCTCTCTGAATGAAATAGGGAGCTCCCTCGAAACCATCACCCAACTTCCATAACCATCATGTTGGGAGCCCTGCCGCATAAATCCCCACCCTCCATATTTTTCTTTTCTTTTCTTTAAAGATTTTGTTTATTTATTTGACAGAAAAAGAGCACAAGCAGAGGGAGCAGCAGGCGGAGGGAGGGGGAGAAGCAGACTTCTTGCTAAGCAAGAAGCAGGACACAGGACTCAACCTCAGATTGTGACCCGAGCCGAAGGCAGACGCTAAATCAACTGAGCCACCCAGGTGCCCCTTTTCTTTTCTTTTCCATGTTGGAGGAACTTAAACCAAATCCCAGATCTCATCCCACCCTCCTGGTTGTACCTACTGTAATACATATACCCTATGCATAATATATGTACGCGTATATTGCATGTTTCTCTAGCAGATAAGGACTTTTTTTCCTTAATGTAACTATCATGCTCGTATCATAGTTTCTTGACTTTCTCATCCAATAATCTGTGTTCAGATTGCTCTGATCCTCTTAAGTATGTTTCTCTAATCCTGCGTGCATGAGGGTCCACACAGGGTCCACACTGATTCCCGTGGACGTCTCTGTGTCTCTTTCATCCACCACAGCCCCCTCTCACCTCTCCTTGTGCCTTTTACTTTCGGCGAACCGAGCTGGCTCGCCTGCGGACCACCTACGCTGACTTGGCTGAAGGTGTCCTCGCCGCGAGGTCTAAGGTGCGCGGCCGCCACCCGTCTTTCACGGAGGCTGCTAGGTACACGTAGAAGCTATTATTTCGGAAAGAACACTTCGCAGGTGAGGCTTCTGCGTCACATCAGGGGGCGGGTTCTGCTTTTCATGACGTGAAAACTGACCCGTGGGCTCGGGAATTGTCGGCAAGATGCATCAGGGATAAAGTCCCCCACCACGCCTCCCGGGATGGTTTTAGCAGCTGGTGGTTGACCCTGTTCGCCGACATCCCTCAGGAACGAGGCATTGCACAATGGTGATTTTTCTAACGAGATCATTCGGTCTGCATTCTTAGCTGGAATTTTTCTAAAAGGAAAAGCTTTTCACTATCTGCTATTTGTTTACCGTGAAATATAATTAAGTACAGGAGAGGCAAGAAGAGTCTTCGTTTTTTTTTTCTTCTTTCTTTCTTTCTTTTCTTTTTTAATCACCGATTTCAGCATAAATATTTGGTGCCCGTGCCAGCCAGATCCCAGGCAGGAGACAGAAACCGTACCAGCTACTTCAACCGTGAGAATTTCATCTAAAGAAACGTTAAACAAGGTCTGTAAGAATCGAGAAGGCAGAAAAGTGAGCACTGAGCTATCGGGCGGCTGCTGGGGAAGGGCTGGCACCCCTGGAGCGGAGGAAATAAAGGGAAGAGTCTGGGACGATTAGACTCCAGGAGTGGGGGGAGGGGCCCGGGAGCACCGCCCCGCTGAGCCTCGTTTGGGGAAACCCAGCAGCAGCCTCTCAAAGCAGAGAGTAGAAGCTGGGACCCCCGCCCTGCATTACCAGCCCTGCATTACCAGCCCGGGGCCCAAGCAATTTCCTCTAACATGACCAGTTGTTAAAAGTATTATTACGAACCCATGGTTTTTAAAAATGTATTTGAGTGTGTTTGAACCCTGGGGTCATAGCTATTTTTGATGCTTAAATCGTCCCATCCCTGGCTGGTGGCAGTCCCTTAATGGTGGCTCCTCTGCCAATCTGACAGGACCCCATGGTGTCGAGGCTGACAAGAGATTTCAGACTTATTTGGCGTATTTCCTGCCCCAGACCCCGAGTCAGCCTTTCTCCAAAGAGCCCTGGTCCCTTTTAGCGCTGAGTGTCGTTTTAAGACTGCAGTCTGAGGGTTGCTCATTTCTACCGCGTTGTCTCTGCTTCGAGGTCTTTGCAGTGCACAGAACTAAGAAGAATGTATTTCTTTTGAAATAAAAAATGGACTATGGGGGTGCCTGGCTGGCAAGCCCATAGAGTGTGCCATTCTTGATCTCGGGGTCATGAGTTCAAGCCCCACATGGGGCATAGAGCCTACTTAAACAGACGTCCAAAATTATGATTCCATACTGATACTTATAATTTAAAAGTGAGACTACAGGATTGTACATATGTTTAAAATTTATATCTCTGTTACGCAAAAAAATTTTGGCTCCTGGTAACATTAATATAACTACTTATTAGCTATGTAAACATATATGTTAAAATAGCTACTACATCACTACCAGTGCTAACAATAAGACTATTGAATGCACCTAAGATTTCTTAAATTTAATTAATTTTTTTTTTTTTTTTTTAAAGATTTTATTTATTTGACAGCGAGAAACACAGCGAGAGAGAGGACATAAGCAGTGGGAATGGTAGCGGGAGAAGCAGGCTCCCTGCCGAGCAGAGAGCCCGATGCGGGGCTCGATCCCAGGCCCCTGGGATCTGACCTGGGCCGAAGGCAGACGCTCAACGACTGCGCCACCCAGGCGCCCCTAATTAATTTCTTTTTTAAAGATTTTATTTCTTTATTTGACAGAGAGAGATCACAAGTAGGCAGAGAGGCAGGCAGAGAGAGAGGGGGAAGCAGGCTCCCTGCTGAGCAGAGAGCCCGATGCGGGGCTCGATTCCAGGACCCTGAGATCATGACCTGAGCTGAAGGCAGAGGCTTTAACCCACTGAGCCACCCAGGCGCCCCCAATTAATTTCTTAATGGTTATTTTTATCCTCAGTAGATACCCCAGTAGGGGTGCAAGGTCAAAATGAGGTATTGATGGATGAGTCCAGGTGGGAACAGGAGCTGCCCGTTTCCTAGCTCCATCACCGAGAGGGCTAGAAAGCGGGCACTCCCCCGTAGCCGTGAGCGCACAGCACCTGGAGCTTGGGTTTTAACACTGCCTTCGCCCAAAGGAACCGTTGCTTTGGGGAAGTGGCTGATCCCAGCACTAGAGCGAGTGCGGCCGGGCCTGGAGCACTTGCTATACCATAAAGTAAGGACAGGCTTAAAGAAGGACGGACATGTCAAAAGGACACCAAAGCCAACTTCCAGGGGCTCCTGCTGGCAGAACTTGGGAAATCTGAGTGGGAGCTTTTCTCCCCAGCTGGGAGCCGACGAGGCGGAGGTTCGGGAACACGCCCAGGAGCTCGCAGATGATGAGCCGGGGGAGCCCTGGCCCAGTGACCCAGGAGAGAAAGGGAATTTGCGTGTTCCTCCTGCTGCCACACACCTCACCCTCCCCTGGGAAACACTCCCCTCTGGGCCCTTGACATTGAAACCCCAGAGGCTTGACAGTGCAGAGCCAGCCCCTCGCCCTGCTCCGTGAGCTCCTTCTGCCACCGGAGCCGAGCCCTTCCTGAGGATGCCCGCTGGGACAGCAGGAGGCCTAGTTCCATGGCGCAGTGGTGGGCTTGGCACCGAGGGGCACCAGGATGGCACCTCGGGGGCAGACAGGTAAGAATGCTGCCCGCCGGGCTGCGCTCGGATGGCGGTCCAGAGGGGTACCTTTTCCCGTTGCACCGGGATCCCTGGGTTGGTGGGGCCCTGCCTGAGCCCCCAGGATATGAAGTGGGGTGAAGGCTGCTAAGTTCAGCAAGCCCCCTTCAGAAGGGGGCAGGGAGAAAGTAGGGATCCTGCTGGATCTGGAAGGGGGCAGGTTCTGGTCCTGTGGGCTTGGCAGACCTTTCCCCAAAGTGGGGAAACACAGAAACAGCCCATTAACTGCCGGGGGAGCCACAGGCTGGGTATGGCCGCTGGAACTTGACAGGGTCCGGAGGACCTGGGGAGTGTGGGCCCCGCCCAGAGCGAGACTGCTAGAGCAAGGAGGGGAACCATCCTGCCCCTGCCCAGTGCCCAGCTCAAGCCTGCTTGGGCACCATGCCCACGAGGGCCTCCCCGAGAGCCGAGCCGGGCAGGGAGTGGAGAAGGGGTCCTGGGCGGCCCCTGCGGCTTCTTAGTGAGGGTGCCGTGTGTGCCGGATGCAGAGAAGGAAGATGCTGGCAAGGTGCCAAACAGGCTTCTGTAAATGAAGGCTGGGCTCTCTGGAGCCCTTTTGAGGGGCAGGGCGCCACATGGAGGGGCACTGGCTAGATCCCCTTCAGTCCTGTTCACCTCGGGTGTTGCCCTAGCTCCAAGGCTGCCCAACCCGTTAGACCCCCAGGGTCCTGTCTGGCTCGGCTCCTTACCCTCAGGCCCGCCACCAGCTGATGCTCGGTAAATTCGTGTCCAAGTAACACAAGGATGAATGTCAAGCATGCTTTGCACCAGCCCTTGGAAGCCTGAGATCAGGTCCTGTTTTGTAAGAAACGCGGAGACTCTGTGGGAAGTTGCCCGAGGTCAGACAGCCCTGAGGGTTCCTGCCCCAGCTGGCTGGCCCCCCACCGGGCCCGGCTAAGAGCTCACCAACCCTCAGCCCGGCCTCCGTGGCTGCCCCAGCTGGCGAGGCCCCACAATGAGCCACAGAGCTGGAAGGCACCCTTTCCTGGGTTCTGCCCGCCCTCTGGGCTCAGGCCTCAAAGGACTCAGTGGTCCCCAGCCTCTACCTCCTGGGGGCCGAGCTGACCCCTTGCCGGCCTCCTGGCCCCAGCCAGGTGGGCAGACACAGCCTGGGAGGGGGCTAGCGAGCATCAGGGCAGGGAAGGGGCCAGCAGCCAGGACGAGGAGAGGCAGACAGCCCCGACTGGGGGGCTTCCTGGAGGGGGCCCCCGAGTGTCACTGGCAGCCTTTCCTATCCCCTGGTTCACCATTTATTAAGTCAATTACTGGGGTCAGAGTTAGAAGACATCTTGGGCTAAACCCGATCAGTGTGACCCCAGTCCATTGTTGCTCCACACAAGGCCTTGTTTCCGGCTCCGACAGTGGCGGCGACCTCCCCAGGGACGCCGGCCTGCAGAGGGTGAGGTGGAGCCCCGACGGGGCGGGAGCCGCAGACCGCGCACCTCCACGGGTGGGCCTCACGGGCTCCGGGGACAGCGCGGGGTCTGGAAGGCCGCCCCCCGCGCGGGTGCTCCCAGCCTGCGGGCACCTCCGAGGGACCGGAGAGGCAGCCAAGGCGGAGGTTAAATCAGAGTGAGAACTCACGTGAGGGAGACGAGCTCGAGGAAGCATGGTGACCACTTGTTGGTTCGTCACGAAACCGTCACCGAGAGCAACCTGCTGAGGTAACTGTCGTTCTTTTCCAAGACAAATGACACCATCCTCCTCTTCTACTTAGTGTTTGCTTTCACTAAACACAAACCCGGGAACCGTCTGCGAGCCTGGCGTGCACCGGGGCCTTGGCGGGGGCAGGACACGGGGTCTGATTCCCACGGGAGCCACCGGCCGCCCTGGCCTCGGGGCTCTGGCACGTCCCGGCACCCCCGG
>CM053613.1:4348112-4375000 GCA_028646535.1 Procyon lotor
CCCCCCCCCCACGTGGTCCTGGGCCCCGGGGCCGTGATTTGTGTAGCATCGGAGGCTGGGAGCGACGAGGGTGACCTAGGCTCTAAAAGCAGCTCCACTTCTCCCCTGAAAGCCAGCCACGCGGAGAACCCCAGCCCACCTCTGACAACCAGGACCATACGCAGCCAGGGGTGGCGAGGGAAGGGGGCAGAGAAAATAAACCGACCAGCTGCTTTGGCGGGCTGGGGCCCGGGGCGGGGTGAAGGGCTGTCTTAGACGATCTGGAGGGTTCTCCCCCTCTTTAGTTATCTGTGTCACCGGATGGCTGGGTCCTACGGAGCAGAGGCCAGACTCGAAGCCCCCCCTGAGTGGTCTGGCTCGCCTCTAAATTCCAGGTGGGTGAGTGAGTGAACGAATGACCTCATTTAATCTTCACGGGACATTCTATGAAACAGACATGTTTTGACTGTACGGATGGCAGAATTAAGGCTCAGAGAGGTTCGGGGACTTGCTAGAGGTCACACAGCAAGCAGGGCCCGCCTGAGGACAGTGGGTGGGTGCTGCTCCCTCCCCCCTGGGTCTAACCCTGGAATCTGCACCATGACGAAGGAGGAAAAAATAAGGAGGGAACTTTATTTAATATTAAAGTCTGGGAGGGGAGCAGAAGGGAGATCGGCTTCACTTGGTGATGGTGTTCCTGCAGAGAGAAGAGGGGCATGAGGCTGGAAACCACGTGGGCCTTCCCACCTGTCAGGCCCTCGCCGTCCCCGTCCCCCTCCCCGTCCCCGCTGTCCCGGTCCTCGTCCCCTGTCCCCCGTCCCCCGTCCCCACCCCGTCCCCGCTGTCCCGGTCCTCGTCCCCTGTCCCCTGTCCCCCGTCCCCACCCCCGCCTGCTGCGCCTCCCTACTCACGCGTTCATGCTCTTGCCGCTGCCACTGAGCACGATATACGGCGTCTTCTGGGCCTTCTGCTTCTCCTGGAGCAAAGCCACCGTGCCCAGGGGGGTGTCGCTCGAGCTCATCTTCTTCAAGAGCTGCAGGAGGAGGGCCGGTCAGCACAGAGCAGGAGCGGGCCCCGGGCCACCAACCACCCCAGTGCCAGCAGGTGCGGAAGCCGCCCCCTGGCTCCGCGGGCACCCACCGCCTCCTCGTCCAGCTTCTTCATCCGCCGCTCTGTCTTCATCTTGCCCGAGCCTTTCCCATGGAAGCGGTGGGACAGCTGCCGGAAAGCCTGGGGACACGGGTGGACCGGTGTTAGAGCCACCTGTGCCCAGGGGGGCGGGGAAGGGGAGGGGACTCGCCCGACCAGTGCTGGGCTGAGGGGCGGCGGGAAGGGGCTGGGAGATGGGTTCTGGGGCTGGATGTGCTGCGATGGGGGCGCTTGAGATCCCAAGTGGGACCTGCGCGCGGACGCTGAGGCGGCCGCACACCCGGCAGGGAGGGTGCTGGGAGCACGTGGGGCAGGGGCGCGGGATAGCGAGCACGGCTCAGCCCACGGCCTGGATGCCACCCCCAGAAAGGCAGCCCCCGGGGTAGGTCAAGCCACAGCGGGGCAGGTGGGCCAAGGATCTGGCCCCGTGTCACGGCCCACAGGGCCCACCAGAGACGGAAACTGGGGCACCGAGGCCCTGACACGTCGCCAGGCCCCAGCCCACGGCCAGCGGAACCAAGGCCCCAGCCCAGAGCCGGCGGCACCAAGGACCCACAGCGTAGCTCTGCCCCACCTAGGAAGGCCTGGGGCCCCGAGTCTCCGTGATGGTCACCCTCAGCCCTGCTCACCTCCTTGGGTGTGAGCTTCCGGCCTGTCTCATCCACGTACTCGATCTTCACGTCGGGTTTGTAGCCGTCCTTCTCCTTGAAGTCCTGGGTGAAGCCGCGGTACTCCTCCCGCCGGCTGTACTTGTCGTCGATGGCCCTGGGCCAAGAGAGGGGGCACTCAGAGCCTGCCGCTACCTACGCTGCCCCCCAGGGCCCCCGGCAGCCCCTCCTGCCGCCCATGAGCCTCCGCCCGCCCTGCCGCACTCACATCTTGTCCTCGATGCAGTACACGGCCGACGGCAGGGACTTGTTGGGCGCCTTCACCCGGGCCACCTTCTGCACCGTGGTCTCCAGCAGCCCTGGAGACAGGCGGCGGTCAGACCGGGGGCCGCCCTCAGCGGGGCCTCTCCCTCCCTGAGCTTCCCTCGCTCGCAGCCCTCTGTGCCTCGGCCTGACCGCCTCGACCACCCAATACCCCCAAGGCCCAATACCCAAGGTGGGTGGCAAAGCTGTCACAAACGGGGTGACACGGAGCAGGAAGGTCAGATGTGGGTATAACCGCCCCAGGGCTGGGTGCGGACGCTCAGATCCTGGGCAGTGGCTCCAGGCCCAAGAATGAGCGGCAGAGGCAGCAGGGGGGAGGCAGCCACGGGAGGAGCGGGGGAAGCTGCCCCCCCATGAGGTCCGCAGCCCCTCACCTTTGTTCTGACACAGCAGCAGGGCGGCCGCCAGCCCTCTATTCACAATGGGCTCCTCGTCCAGGATGGTGGTGGACGAGGCAGAGAACTGGGGCACGGCACACGGGGAGAAAGGTGGTGAGTGGGCCGCCCGGGCTCCCCTCACCCCCCCGCCCCCTCGTCCCCGGCACACACAGCCGTGGTCCTTCCCGGGACTGGGCGCCGGGCCAGACTCCCGGCGCCACGCAGAGCTCTGCAGACCCCATCCCAGCGTGGGACGGTGGGGCTCTGAGCCAGCGGGCCCCATGGTCAAGGTCCCCTAGCGAGGAAGGGGCAGGACTGGGGCGGGAGCCGGGTGGGCGGCTGTGCTCTCCTGCTCCTCCACACCCACCCCCCGCCCCCTGCCGTGCCCCTCACATCCTGCTGCTGCTTCTCCTCGTCCAGGTTGACGGTGCTCCAACCGATGTTCTCCTCCCCGTCAGACTCCGAGCCGCCGTTGGCGGAGCGCTCCTCGTCTCGTTCAAAGTCCTAGGGGTCAGAGACCGGGGTCAGCCCAGGGAGCTTTCAGCCCCCGCCCGCCTACCCTGCCGGAGCACTGAAACCTGTTCCGAGTTAACGAGAACCTGACCAGGACCTGACTGGCGGAGGGACCCGAACCAAGAGCAGAGGGGAGCGGGGAAGAGGAGGGGAAGGCGGGGGGCGGGGGGGGAGGAGAGGACCCACCATGAGCTCCTCCTGCTCCTCCCGGTTGCCCGCCAGCCCGTAGGTGGGGATCTCGCCCAAGGTGCGGCAGAACTCCGACGTGGCATTGAACACGATGGCCCCCTTCCGCTCCGGATCCTCGTCCTCCTCCCAGCCCCGCTGGCGGGATTCCAGCTTCTTCACAATCTCCACCACCTGGGGGAGGGAGCAGCTGTGGGCAAACCCAGAAGTTTCTGGGGAGGTGCCGTTGAGACCCAGAAAGCCCAGCCCTCCCCGACGGCAGTAAGACAAGCCCTCCGACTGTCCACAGCGGGCCTCCGACGGATGGCTCTCCGCGTCCTCCCTGACTCCTGGGCCACTTCCTCTCTGCACCTGCGCCCAGCGCGCTCCTCTGATCCAAAACCATCAATGGCTTCCTTCTGCCCTTTAATCTCCAAATTCTACCTGGCCCTTCTTCAAAGCCCCACAGCCTCACACCCTCCTCCAGGACCGGAGCACACCGGGGCCTCTTGTCGCCCTGCGGCCACCCTCCCTTCACCCCTACGAACTCCTGTTTCAGCATTCAAGAGAAACACCGCTTCTTCTAGAACCCTGGGCGGAGGCCACAGGGCGAGAAGATGCCCGTGCAACTCCCACAGGCCTCCAGCACCCACGGCCCCACACCTTCCGTCTTGCTCCTTCCTCAGGCCGTCCTGCCCGTGGCTCCTGCACCACCGCCGGTCCCCGCTGTCCCCCCTACTGCACCATTCCCAGGAGCGCGCAGGACTGCCTGGGCTCTCCGCTCCCTTCGCCCCACAGTCTCGCTGCCTTCCCAACAGCAAGCTCCTCGGAGAAGTTTCCAGACACACAGCCACTCAACGCGCCTTCCCTCCACCTTATTACACTATGTGTATGTTTTCGGTGAATGGCATCAGGAGCATTAAAGGGTTCTACGTCACATACACTTAAAGACAGTGACAACCACACATAGGCACCCATCACCCAGCCTGAGAAACGCTGTCAATACTCTTGAGTCTCAGAATCTCCTTGCCCCTTATTATCTGTGATCATAATTCACCAGTTTTTCTTGTTTTTTTTCAAATAAGGACCTATTCACCAACAGGATATTATTTTGTGGCGCATTTTTAAAACATCGTATGATCTGAATCTAACTCCCCTACGATCTGCTATAGGCGATCTATAGGCACCCGGCTCTCTCGGTTAAGCGCCTGCCTTAGGCTCAGATCATGATCTTAGGGTCCTGGGTTGGAGCCCCACACGGGGCTCCCTGCTGGGTGGGGAGCCCGCTTCTCCCTCTCCCCCTGCCTCCCCCCCATGCTTTTTCTCTAGCTTGCTTGCTCCCTCAAATCAATTAAATCTTTAAAAAAAAGAAAAAGAAAGATTTTTTAAGATTCACCTTGACCTGCGTGGCTGCACTTCTTAGCTTTCCATGACAGGAACATATCTTAATCTAACTCCCCTGCACACTCGTTCTCCCGTTATCACAAATAATGCAAACGCAAGCCATCAGATGCTCGTCTCCCGGAGCACGCGGGCAGGCGTGTCCAGGGCACACACGCAGGAGTGGGGATGCTGGGCCGGAGAGCGTGCACGCTTGCCTCTACACGGACACTTCAGCGCCTTCCCAGTCTCGTCAGATGCCCCCACGCAGCTGCAAAGCGCGTAAGAATTCTGGCTGCTCCAGGTCCTGACACTTGAGATTGTCAGACTTTGACATTCTGGCCCAGTGACGTGGGTTTGACCTGGTCCGTCTTAGATTTAGCTTGCTTTTCTTCGACCATTCACGAAGTTGGGCCTCACTGGGTGGTGTTTTGTTTTTCTTTTTTAAAGAGTGCGGGTGCACAAGCCAGGGTGAGGGGGGTAAAGCAGAGGGAGAGAGGCTCTCAGGCAGACTCCACGCCCAGCACGGGGCCCGACACGGGCTCGATCTCACGACTCTGAAACCATGACCTGAGCTGATATCAAGAGTCGGCCACTCAACCCACTGAGCCGCCCAGGTGTCCTCCTCATTTGTATTTTATTGACCACCTAACCTTCCACTTCTGTGAACTGCCCATTGAGGTCTTTTGCCCTTTTTCCTGTTTTGCCAACTTCTGTTGTTTGGATATTCTTGGCACCAACCCATCGATGGTTACACACACGTGGGCAAATATCTTCTTATGGTGTCTTTTGAAAAAAAAAAAACAAAAAAAACTCAAGTTCTTAATTTCCAAGTAGTTACTAGTTTTCTTCCTCATGGTTTATGCTTTACATTTATATCTTTAAAAAAATCCTTCTCTTGAAATAATCCAGCCACCAAAAAAACCCTCTGTAACTGCCCTTACAGGCGGTCTCTAGAGTCGTCAAAATCACAGGGACAGAAAGTAGGACGGTGGCAGCGAGGGGCGGGGGGGAAGGGAGCCAGTGTTTAACAGGGACAGGGTTTCAGCTTTCCGAGATGAGAAGAGCTCTGGGGCGGTGGGGACGGCTGCACAACCCGTGAGTGGGTCTAACTGTTCGGGGGAACCGGACGTTTAAAAATGGTGAAGATGGTCAATTTTTTTTTTTAATTTTTTTAAAGATTTTATTTATTCACTTGACAGAGAGATCACACAAGTAGGCAGAGAGGCAGGCAGAGAGAGAGGAGGAAGCAGGCTCCCTGTCGAGCAGAGAGCCCGATGCGGGGCTCGATCCCAGCACCCTGAGATCATGACCTGAGCCGAAGGCAGAGGCTTTAACCCACTGAGCCACCCAGGCGCCCCAAGATGGTCAATTTTACGTTTTGTGTATTTCAATGAAATTTGCGAAAGGAAAAAAAAAAATCTTTCTCCACCACAAAGTCACAAATGTCATTTCCTTAACCTTGTTCTGGAACGTTAACTTGTGACTTTTCGGTTCTTAATCTACCTAAAAGTAAATCTTGTGTGAAGTACAAACCCAGTTTCACTTTGTTCAAATGGGTAAGTGACTACATGGAAAGCACTTGCTGAACCGAGTGCCCTTTCCCACGGGGACAGCCGCTGTCTACTCAGGAGTCTGTTCCTGTGCCTTCTATTCGGTCTCGGCCCTGTCAGTCCGTCCTTATGCCACTACTTTACCACCTCGACTACCACAGTGACACAAAGTGATATCTGTCAGAGCAAAGCCCACCACTTTATTATTGAAAGCATCTGGGCTTTTTTTGGCCCTTTGATCTCCCAAGTAAATTTAAGAATTAGCTTTTCAGGTTGCACAAAAATCCCTTTGGGAATTTTTACTGGAATTGCACTTAATCTCCTTACGCTACTGAGTCCTTTCCACGAACATGGATGTTAAGGACTGAACTGCGTCCTCCCAAAATTCGTATGTTGAAACCCTGCCTGCAGTGTGACTGAATCTGGAGATGAGGTCTTTAAGAAGATGATTAAGGTCAAAGGAGGTCAGGAGGGCAGGGCCCCAATCCAGTAGGTTGGTGTCCTTTTAAGAGGAGGGACGTGAAGGATGCGGGCACCCAGGGAAAGGCCGAGAGAGAACACAGCAAGGGGACAGCCACCTACACGCCTCAGGAGAAACCCAACCTACCAACACCTTGATCTTGAGCTTCCAGACTCCAGAACTTTGAGAGATAAACTTGCTAAAGTTTACTGATATAAACATCAAGAAATACATGATCTGGCAGCCCCAGCTGCCTAACGCCAGAGTCTATTTGTGTGTGTCTTCTTCACCGTCTTTCACAGACGGACTGCAATTTCCCCCGTACAGCTGGCCCGTCACATACTCCTTCCAATTTTGTTGCGATCCAGCTTATCTCTTCCCCGTTTTGCTTTAACAGCTTTAGCCGTATTACCTCCTCATCTATACCGCTTTCACGAACGCAATCTTTTTAAAAATTATACTTTCTACCTCTTGCTGCCGTATGAAAACACCACCGGCTCGCATCTGGCAATCTTGTACCCAGCGACCTCGCTAAAGCCTGCGTGGTCCGACCCCCCCTTCCCACCACCCCGTGGAGGCCATCAGTGTCCTCCATGCTGCCCAATCCAAAGGTCAATGCTCCCCCGACACCCAAATTCTCCGCGACACGTGTCACAGATGCTTACTTGCTTCCTCGCAAGAGCCTCTTGTCACGGGGCTCCCAGGACACCCTGTCCTCTGCCGTCCTCGCACTCTCCTCCCGCTCCTGTCCTTCACCCACACCCACTGTCCCGGTGACTCCGGCCCCTCCCATGGCTTTGAGTCCCGTCTACACGCTTGCTGACTTCCGCGCTCGTAACTCCAGTCTCAGCCTCTCCCTTAAAGTTCAAATTCACACGTCTAACTGCGAGTTCCGTATCAATTACCGCTAATAAAAAGACACCTTGAACTTAACCAAATCAAACGCTTTGTTATCTCCCCCAACCTGCTCCTCCCCCAGCTCTTCTCATCTCAGGAGCGGCCCTGCCTGTTCCTAAGGCAGCAAACGGACAGCTGTTCAAGTCAGGATCCTCGGGAGTCACCCTAACTTCTCGTCCCCGCTCACGATCTCACACGTGATCCACTGACGCTGTTGGTTCTACGCTCAAAATGGACTCCAGACGCAGCCACCTCCTCCTGGCCCGTGCCTGTCCCCAGGGTCGACCGCCGCTCCATCCCCTGGCCTTTCTCGGAGACAGAACTCTAAGGCTCAGTCCGCAGCAACGGCAAGCGTCTGCCTGACGCGGCCCGTGACTGGCTCCTTCCCCGTCGCTCTCCCTGTGGCTCCTGCCACGACAGCCACGCGGGCCTCCGTCAACTTCCTGAGCCAGCCCGGTGGCTCCCGCCTCGGGGCCTCGGGGGCCAAGGGCTCCCTCATCTCGGAACTGGGCCCCTACGTGTCTCTGAGGCTCGTTTCGTCTGATCTCCACTGTCACCTCCTCGGGGAGACCCACCCTGACCAGCAGACCTAAAACCAGAGCGCTCCTTCCCTCCCAACCTCCCCACTACCTTGCCCCTTCCTGTTTCTGCTCCCAGATGACATCCTCCCACAGGTGTCATCTTTGTCTTTCACGTCCCGTCAACAGAACAAAAGTTCCACGAGGACAGACTTCTGTGCTCTCGACTGCGGCCGCCAGTCTCTGACCTGCTTTACGGCCGCGGCAGACTGCGAGCGGCCCAGCACCGGCTCTTCTGAGCCCTGCTTTCCTGGCTCGCCGCCGGGCTGCTGTGCGATCCCGCCGCTGCTGCGCCGGCAGAGGGGCCGAGACCGCGGGCGCCGACGCCTCTGATGCCCCAGCCACCTGCCCACGCCCGCCCCCCCCCCCCAAGGGACCATCCCAAGTGGCCACCCCAGCGTCCTCAAGGCTGCAGTCTGGCAGACTCCACCACGCCAAATCCGATCCTCAGCAGTTAGAAGACTCCCTACTCCCCTCCTCGCAAGCCCTTCCCCGCTTCTGCGCCACCTTGACCTTGAGGACTGCGGCTTCTCCGCTGCCTCTGCAGGAGCCCCCACCGCTCGACCTCACAGGCCGCCCCGGGGGCTCCCCGCTCCCGCCCCTGATCTCCCAACGTGGGAGGGGTGGGTGAAAAGCGTGGACCGTGGAGTCAGGCTGTTCAGACCCCAGCTCTGCCACTTACAGCGTGTAACCCTGGCCCCACCTGCCTAAGGCCTCTATGCCTCAGTTTCCTCATCTGTAAGATGGAGACAGAACTTTCCTCATGGGGTGCTGCTCTGAGCATGATGTGAGGTGACCCACAAAGCACGCAGGCCACGTGGGTCCCGCCGGCTCAGGGCCCTGAGGCCACGAGGCCACGAGGCCCCACCGGCCTCAGCCTCGCTCAGCTCGCACACCAGGCCACCCCTCCCAGGACCGCTGCCGTCTCCGCCGCTGAGCGCCCGGCTGCCCGCCCACCTCCACCCCGAATCTCTGCGAGGCTGGCTCCCCGGCGTAGTTAAGTCTTGGCTCAAAGGCCGCCTGCTGCGAGGTCTCCCAGGGACAGCCCTCCAGCTATCCGCTCGCCCTCCCACGGCCGGGCTGCCAGCTCCAGGCGTCCCCAGGAGGGCAGTGTGCGCGCCTGCTGCCCCGCCGTCCAGCCGCAGTTGGGAGGGGAGCACAGGGCCCCCGCGTCCCCCTGGGCAGCGCTCACTCCCAGCAGGCACACCACACCCAGCACAGAAAGGAAGGTGACAGCGCGGGCTCCAACCCTAACTATTTTAGAGCAAAAGCACTGCTCGAACTTAAAGAGATCTACTACCAGCACGAGACGTTAAACAAAAACGATCGGCAGCAGGCACCGGCTCCGGGGACAGGTCCCCGCAGCGCCCGCCTGCCCCGCCCGCCCCGCAGCAGCCCCTCACCTTCTCTCCGCTGTCCCGCAGCTGCTGCAGCTGCCGCAGGCGGCGCCCCTTCTCCAGCTGCTTCTGCAGCTCCAGCTCTGCCTCATCCTCCTCCAGCACCTCCGGGGACCCGGACGGCGGCGCTCCAGCCTCCTCTGGAGGAAACACAGGAGACCCCTGCTCGGATCGGATCGCCTCCTCGCCCGCCCGCCCACCCACCCGCGTCTGGCCGGGGCCTCACCGTCATCGCTAATGTCCATATTCTCCACGCGGGTGTCATCGGACTGCGGGGGCTGAGGTGCCGGCTCCTTCTCCTCCTCCTCGGGAGCCTCCTCATCCGCCTCTGGCACCCGGCGCCGGCCCCGGCCCCGCGCTCTGCGGAAAGGGGCCGCTCCGGTAAGCGCGGGCACCTAGGCCGGTGCGGCCCCCGCCCCACAACCCTATTTCCAAGCCCACCTGGAACCGAAGTCCCCATCTTGGGTCTGGTCTCCGAGAGGCAGCAAGTCATCGGCCCGTACCACCACCTCTTTCTCTTTCTTGCGAATCTTCTTAACCCTCCGTTTGGTCTTTTTAAAGGTCACCTGAGGGGAGGAGAGAAGAGATGAGACGTGAACCGGGGAAGGGGGACAGCCACGAGCCCACAGGAATGAACACTTTCTAAAAAAGTTTTTTAGTAGAGGGTGGGGGAGGGAGGGCTGGAGGAGTGGGGGAGAGGAAGAGGGAGAGCGAGAATCCTAGGCAGGCTCCGCACCCAGCATGGAGCCCCACACGGGGCTCCACCCCACAACCGAGATCAAGACCTGAACCCAAATTAAGAGCTGGACGCGTAACCAACTGAGCCCCCCAAGCACCCCAAGAACGAACGCTTCCCTAGCATTCCTCCAGGCCACCCTCCGGCCACGTCACACACACGTACACGATGTGTGGGGTAGGTGTGATCTCATCGCACCTGGGAGATGAGAAAAGCCCCGGCGCAGAGAGGCTAGGCTCCTTCCCTAAGGTCACCCAGCTCCTCAATGGGAGAGCCAGGGTTGGGAGCCTCACTCTTCGGTCTCCAGAGTCCTGCTCTTAACCACACAGCCAAGCAATCGACTGAGCCAGGCGTCTACCTCCGTATCCACAATCATCCCAGACCAAAATCCATACACGGTCATCAAATGACCACTCAGCCACACCGTCACCAATCCTCACGTCGGCCCTCAAGAGACGGCTCCTGCCATTCCCATTTCAAAGGCGGTGCCTCAGGCTCACAGTGCGACGACTCACCCAGGGCACAAGCTGGCTACGTCCCAGAGCTCGAACTCAAACTCAGAACCATCCTCCCGCAGTCCCTATCCTGTCTATGGTCACTGTCCCCGACAGCACCTCCCCCGGCTGCCATACCCCACTGACCACGAGCACCACGCCCCTCATCCTCGCTCTTCCTCCGTGGCTCCCCCGGGGCAGCACACGACCCCGCAGAGGGAGGAATCCCCACCCCAACGATGTGGTTCGGGTGCAGGCCGCGGGGCTCACCATCTCCTCGGGCGTGAGGTACTCGGAGGCGAGCCGCGGCCCCGCGGTGCTCAGGGACTGGGCCTGCAGCCGCAGCTTGGCCCGGATCTCCTCCAGCTCCCGCTCCCGCAGGCCGTCGGCGGTGCCGCCCTGCTCCAAGCGGAACGAGTGTGGCCGCTCGCCCTCGAGCTCCTCATCGTACTTGGACAGGATAGAGCGGGGTTTTTGCTGCAAGAAGACAGGTACCGGTTGGGACCCAGCCTGGCTCCCGAGAAGCCACAGAGCGCCCAGCTCGCTGCCCGGCCTGCCTGGGCCAAGTCGTCCACGCTCTCGTCCTCGGCGTACGGCAGGTAGTCGGGCTTCTTCCTCCGGAGCCCCACGTTCTTCTCTGCCCGCTCTTTATCCACGAGGTTCACGTTCACCAGCACATCCTCCTCCTCCTGTAGCACACCTGCGGACAGGGCAGGAGCGGCGGCCCTTCACGCGGGCCCTTGACACGGCAGCGCCCGCGCCCCCCACCGGAGCCCCGGAGCTCAGCCCACCTTTGTCCTTGAGGGTGAGGATCAGAGTCTCCCCTTCTCGGAAGGAACCGATGGCATGTTCCACGGTGAGGCCCTGGAGGTCCCGGGCACTGTACAGGTCCTAGAGGGGAGGGGGACCGTCGAGCCAAGTCAGGAGCCCCGACCCGCCTGGCCCCGGGATCCCAGCACCCAGGGCAGCAGTGCCGCCCGCCCCCTGCCGCCCCCCCAGCCTCACCTGCCGCCGCTGCCCAAACTCCTCCTCCACCAGGGAGCTGACACCAAACTCCTGGTCCATCTCCTCCAGCAGTTTGGCCTGTGGGGGGGGAGGGGGGACCTGTGACCTCAGGCCATTCGGCATCACTGGAAGACACGTGGAGCTTTACCAGGTGGGAATGCAAAAAAAAAAAAAAAAAAAAAAAAAAAAGCAAGCAGGCCCACTGGGCCAGCTGCTAAGAATCCAGAGCAGGTGCCACCGCCCACGGACCTCCAACCTCTCTGAGCCCGGTCACCTCCCCAGGACAGACTGGTCTCCAGCCTCACCAGCCAGGTCACCGGACGCGCTGAGCGACCTCCCCCAGTTGCCCGGGGGCTCACCCTCTTCTCTGCCAAGTCCTTCTCCTTCTGCAGCTGCCGGCTCCGCTCAATCCAGGCTGCGGTGTCGTCCAGCCAGGGGTCGTCTTCCCCCAGGGTCTTTATCTTTCTAAAGAGAAAAGAAAGCGGTCTTCTGGGAGCCCCACTCCTGCTCCCCGCACCCGACTCAAGAGCTCCGTGGCAGCCTCCCCGGAGCCCTCCCTTGCCCACCCTGGCTGGGACCCCCTCACCCCAGCTTTTGGTTCAGGAGACGCTTTTCTTTGGCGGCTGCCAGCTTCTCCCGCAGCTCCTCTCGCTGTCTCAAGGCCATGGGGTTGATGACATCGGCTGCCACGGGCTCCTCCTTGGTGCCCGCCTCTGGAAGGGGGGCCCAGACGTGAGGCTATGCCTGCCCGTGACTGGTGAGGAGAGGAGGAGCCACTCACCCTGCCCCCTTCCAGCTCAGGGGGCCGGAAGGGGCCGGGGCGGGGGCGCGGATCTTTCACCTCCCTCCTCCCACTTCAGCCCCACATAGCACGGTGGGTTCTCCACGTCTTACCAGCTCCCCCCCAAATCGCACTTTAAGAGACAAACAAACCCAACACCCGCACAGCCCAGATCAGTCTGCAGCACCTGTGCACGTGTCTTGGCCTCACAGCTGGAGCAAGCACAGGGCACTAGCCACGTGAACTTACAGAATAAGCCCACTCCTGGCCCCCATCACGACTATAAGGAGGCCTTGTGCCGATCAACAAGTACATGTACACACACACACACACACACACACACACACACAGGGCGACTAAATGGTGCTGAACCTGAGCCATAACCCCACCCTCCCCAAAGACCCCTTCAGATGGTCTTTCGACTCAACCCAAAGGCCCTCCCTTGCCCCCGTCCTCAGCCCCACACTCACCCTTCTTGACGGCATTGACCTCCAAAGGTTTCAGCCCCAACTTGGCCCGGAGTTTACTGAGGACAAGAGATACGAGTGTTAGGAGCTATCAATGAAACAGGGACATCAAAGACATTTCTGCACAGACAGGGGGTGAAACTAGGATGGAACCGACAGGTCCTAAGGATCCCCAAAGCAGGGACTGACCCGGGCAGCCTAGGACATTGGGACAGATCCTGGCTTCCCCATCAGGGAACACGGCCTGGCCCTCGCCAGCAGAAAGCCATCTTTCCTCTTGGCTCTTAGCCTCCTCTTCTGTAACTCAAATGGTTATGCCCCAATTCCAGTGAGAATACTTTAGTGGGTGAAAGCCACCCCCGCCCCCCGCCCCAGGAGAACGCGAGGGAGACCCAACTTACTTGGTTTCCTCGATGCTGAGAGACGAGGCATCTCCTGAGCCAGGCTTGGAGCTGGCGGCTGGAACAAGAAACAGGGCTCAGGAGCCGAACGCAGGGCTAGCAGGCCGCGGCTCTGGCCGCAGGCACCCCTCACCGGCACCTGGGCCTCACTGCGACACCCGGAAACGGCAGTCTCCCTGCACCCCAGCAGCTCCTCCTACCTCAGTCAGGGGGTCTCCTGAGACCCCGACTCTCTACATAACCTTCCTCTCCTGACCCAACGGTCCAACCTTGTGCATCCTTCACCCTGGCCTCCGCTCCGCTTCTGCACACTCTAGTGTTCAGCTCGCATTGCCCTCCTTGGCCTAGCTCTGACCGACAAGATCCTATCCAAGTGCAGAGACCAAATGCACCTCCTTCTTGGACTCCTGCTCAATTATCGATCAGAATGAACTGCTCTCCCCTGAGCGCCATAGCCCTGTCACTCACTTCCGGGTCTGTTTCCCCCCACAGGTCGGGGACCGTGTCAGTGGCATGACTGTGTCCTCTGTGCAGGTCATCCAGTCAAGAAATACACTTACTGGTCCCCGATTTGTGATGGATGTTGAGGACACTGAGATAAAGGAGCACTTCAGACCTCCGCTACCCACCTCACAACCGGCTAATAACGTCACAGAACATCACAGAAGCTGGACACCATTAGCTGGTGCCCCCCACCCACTGCCACCCTGTTCATACTTCCTTCCTCCCCATCCCACAACCCACCTCCTCCTCTATAGCTCATTTGGACGCCGGATCCCAACCTCTCCAGGCTCTCTCCAAGGTCACCAGCCTCCGTCTTTCTAAACCCAATGGATTCCTTTCAGCCTGATTTTCCTTTATTTTCTGTGGTGTGTGACTCTGTCCATTACTCCTTTATCTCTGTTCCCATAGATCCCATAATATAAGATTCTACGGTTTCCCTGCCTTGCTGGAGACTGTACCGCCAAGCATTTTTTTTGTAGCATCATGCTCCACCTACTACTAAAATGTTGGCATTTCTTAGGTTCTACCGTCCACTCCTCAGTCTCTCGGTGGGCCTCATTGGCCACCTACATACTCATGACTTCCACACTGCTCTATCCAGCCCCGAATCTGCACATCAAATGCAACACTCTCCAAAACTGAGCTCTCTCCCCTCAAAAGTCTGCTTCTCTCCCAAAGTCCTCAATGTCAGTAGACAACACAACCACCCACCCAGTTGCTCAAACCCAAATTCAAGGAGTCGTTTCCTTCTTCCCACCCTCATCCAATGTTAAGTTCTTTTAATTCCTCCTTCAAAATCATTCTTCAATGTATTCAGGTTTCCCCTCTACTGCTACTGCCTCACTGCAAGCCACTATCAGCCCTCAACCAACCTCCTGTCTTGACTCCTCTTGAGCCGGTTCTCAACACAGTGTTATTTGCAAAATATGATCAACTCATTCCTCAGCTCAAATCCACGGCTCTCTGCTACCCTCAAGACAAAATTCAAGTTTCTCTAAGGTCTTTTGTGCTCGGAACCGTTTCGTGTCTCTCCTATGAACCCTACGTGCTTTGCACAATACTAGGTTTCTTCTTGGTTCTGCACAAGCTAGTACAACTTCATTCATTCATTCACTCAATATTTATTGAGGGCCCGCGATGTGCCAGTCTTGAGAAAACAGAAAATCTGCCCTCGCGGAGCTTAGCAGACGAAGACAACCTTTAATTCCAAATAACCGTAGGAACACTCTTTAGTAAGGGCTGACAAAGACAGCCCTCGGCCCGCAGTGCTCGGGGCTGCACACCCAGGCCAGCCCGCCGGCTCTGGGAGCCCCCCAGCCCGCCCCGCCCCCACACAGGCCCCGCCCCCACACAGGCCCCGCCCCTCACCGGCCTCGTAGCCGTCATCGCGCTTCTCCCGCTTCACGCGCCGCTCGGAAGGTTCTGCCTGGCTGCGCTCCCGCCCGTGCGTGCCGCTGCGGGCCTCGGCTTCGGCCCCGCGCCGCCCGCCCCCGCGCTCGCCCCCACGCTCCCGGCTCCGCTTCCGACGTTCGCCGCCGCTGCTGCCGCCGCCGCCGCTCCGGTGCTTGTGTTTTTTGTGCTCCCGGTGCCGCGGCGGCTGCTCGGTGGCGCCTCCAGTGCTGGCCGCCGCCGTCGTCCCGGCCGCCTCCTTCTCCCCGCGGTGCTTCTTTGACGACCCCATGGTGGTACGTCTGCCCCGAGCCCGGCCGCCGCCGAGCCCCGACGACGCAAAATGGGAACACTTCCGGGTCGCCCGGCAGCCGCTGTCGTGTTGCCGGAAACCAAGAGCGGCTGCTTCCGTCGTTCGCCTCGGAGCCTGCCCCAAAGGTTCATGGGAAGGCCGGGATCGGAGCCCAACTGCGCAGTTGCGGCGGTCCGGGTCTGGGTGGCGGTCTTTAAGCGGGCAGCGTGACTGCGCATGCGCCCCTGGGGCTCCGCGGACCAGGTCTCGGGGTTACAGGTCTGTGAACCATAAGCCCTTTAAGCCAGCAACCTGGGAGCTGGAAGCGCTTCCTGGCTGCGGAACGCTCCGTGCTTCGTGGTCTTGCTGTGCACGGCAGCTGCCGCTCCAGTAGGCGTCCTCCTAGTGGTCTCCCCCCGGTCGTGGCGCTGTTGGGGGGTCGTGGCTCTGTCGGGTTGGAACGACCTTATGTTCTGACACCGACCCCACCCCAACCCACCCCCCCACCCCCCGGCTCTACAGGCCAGCCTCCGAGCCCCTACAACCAGTATTGTCAGCAAATCCTGCCCTCTCTCTTTCCTTGGATTTTTTTTTTTTTTAAGGCCTATTTATTTGAGAGGGCACCAGCCGGAGGGGCAGGGAGAGGGAGAGAAGCCCGGAGCTGGACCCTGAGATCACGACCGGAGCCAAAACCGAGAGTGGGAGTCTTAACTGACTGCCACACCCAGGCACGCCCCCCCACGCCCCGCGTTAGGATTTTTCATCTGTACTTGAATGCCCTGAAACTGAGTAGAAATTTCAGCACGTCTGTGTATGTGCGCTACCTCTCCCCTTGGGGGCTCTAACTTGAAGTTACTTAAAAGTTAAAATCCCAACTCACATAATCCCTCCTCAGACCCCCACCCCACAGTTGCTAGGTCTGGAAGCCCCTGTGCAACCCACCTGTTACAGTGTGAGATATGCACCCCTTTAAAGATCCAAATTCGGGCGCCTGGGTGGCTCAGTGGGTTAAAGCCTCTGCGTTCAGCTCAGGAGGTGATCTCAGGGTCCTGAGATCAGGCCCCGGAGCCGGAGCCGGCTGTCTGCTCAGCAGGGAGCCTGCTTCCCCCCTCTCTCTGCCTGCCTCTCTGCCTACTTGTGATCTCTCTCTCTGTCAAATAAATAAAATCTTAAAGAAAAAGTCCAAACTCTCCGCCCACCCCTCCAACCTCCAGCTCTCAAAGACAGAGGCCATTAGGTCCTGTGTTCACTCTTGAATTTCTAGGACCCAGCATATTTGATGGTCATGGGGGTTTCCATTCCAATGGCTGTTGCCCCATGAGATGGCCCACTCAGGAGCAGCTCCCGAACCTGCGCTCCTGAGTGATGGGACAAGCTAAGCCTGCTGCCACTCCGCTGCCTCCTGGTCCCAACCTGCAGCCTCTCCCAGCAGCACCAGAAATTACACACGGTATTTTCCATAAAGCATTTAATTGTTTTCTCAGGGGCTGGACTCTTGGTTTGGGCTTGGAGTGGAGTGCCCAAACTTGGTTTGGGCTTGGAGTGGAGTGAAGTGAGGCTGGCTTCCAGTGCGTTCTGTCTTTGGGGGGCTCTCAGAAGAGTGCTCCATTCTCACCCCCATTGACCTGTGGCTCCTTAAAGACGGGGACACAGATAGAGACCGTGGGCTCTAGCTCCCCACTGCCACGCCCAAGAACATCTGGGCTTTGGAAGAGGAAAGGCCATTATTGACCATGTGGGTTCAAATCTGGCTCCTGTGCTGTGTGGACTCTGAGCGATTTCCCCTTCTCAAGCGTTTCCTTATGAGTGAGCCTCCTACGCCCTGCTCTGCACCAGGTTGTTCTAAGACTTACTTGCTCTTGTGTCTTCGGCGAAGCCCCTGCCCCTTGGGTCCTTAGTTTCTTTGTGGGGATCTGGAGAACATAGCCTAGTCCTGCCTTCCTGGGGGGACATGAAGGACGGGGCCTGGGGAAGGACTTACTGGCTGCTACAGCTCGGCAGAGTCCTTCAGGCCGAGGGGGTGGGCCAGGCCAGGACTGATGCTTAGATTCAGGCCGGATCAGCGTGGCCGCCCACCAGCTTTCTCAGCTTTTCCCTGGGTGTCCAGCCCAGGCTGGAGGTGGGCAGGGAGACAGCTGGGGGAGACCCTCTGGGGCCCAGGGTACTGACAACGGCTCCCCTTCCCCCCGTAGTGGGCACAGCCGGCTCTTTGGCTAGCTAGGTAGCCTCACCTGGGTTTCCTGGAGGTGCCCGCCGTGTCCCCCTTTCCTGCCTCAGCCAGCAGCTGCTCCTCATCCAGTCCCAGTGCTGACAGCACCTGGGAGAAGCGCCGGGTGACCGTGAGCCGGGCATTGACCTGAGTGGAGAGAAGGGTTCCTGCTCTGCACCCCGAGGCTGCCGAGGGCAAACGGTGCTGGGGTTACTGAGAGGGTCCCAGGGTCTCCAGCTGGGCAGTGGCCTGGGGCCCCATCCGAGGGGGCCCACCCTCACCTTACATCCCTACCTGCTCATCCTATGAGAAGTGCCATTCCCAGGGAGGGGGCACGCTTGTCCGGGTGCTAGCCTCACCTGCATGGCCTGCTGGAACAGGTAGGGCCGGGCCTGCACCCTGTGCTGGATGCCTTGCAGCTCTGCCCGATACTGAGCAAAGCGCTGTCGCTCCTGCCGCCTGCGGGGAGGGAGACGGGCCTCTGGGCAGCTAACCACGAACAGGGCCCGTCCCCACTCTTGAGTCCGCTCGCCCTCCCTGAGGATGCCGCATCCTCCCCACCCTTACCTCGCAAAGCCATTTCATTCCCATCCTCGCCCTGGATTCCTCCTGAGGTCAGTGGGGTGGAAATTATTTGCTCCATTTTACCCATGATGAGCCCGAGGCCTGGCAGGGTTGAGGGACTTGGCCAAGGTCATACAGCTGGGAAGGGAGAGACTGAGCCCTGAGCCCAGTCCGCAGGCTGGGCAGCCAGGACTCATCCAACCTCCCAGGGAGAGGGGCCAGCACTGGCTTCAGAGCAACTGGGCATCTGCTTTCACAGCCCCTCCCCTCCCTGCATTGACACCCCTGCACCCTCTCACACTGCGCCTGCGAGCGAGAAGCCGGGACCGGTGGCTGTAGCTTTGGGCAAGGCTCCACTCTGGGCTCTCGGCTCAGTTTTCTCTGCACTGTGGCAGGGTTTAGATGAGTTTGTCACCATTCTCTGTGGTTCTTATTAGCACACAACTTAGAAAATGAGGTGGAGGAACAAAAGAATTATGTTGCAAAGGAAAGAACACTTCCTGAAAAAGATCAGCGTTCCACGGGGGAGACACACATCCATTTACAAAAACCCAGTTCGTGCGCTCGTCTGACATGTTAGCTCATCAAGCCGAATATCCAGGCAGCAAGAGGGGCCCTCTGGCCACAATCCACACGGGGCCGGGAATCCTGTGAAGCACCGGAGAGAGGTCTTGGGGTGTGGTGGCAGCACTCACAGAACGGGAAGGGAGAAGCAGACAGGGCTCCAAGACTCATGTTGGGACCGCTAGCAAATTTGCAGGGGCCCCACAAAAAGCATGGCCTTACTAGGCCAGGACCCTTGGCTCTGTGCCAGGGAAGGAAACTTCCTCCACTTGCAAAAAATAGATGAACTTGAAAACCCATGGCCAGGAACAGAAGTTGTTGCAAAAGGGAGTCTTCACCATTCAAGAGGTAATTTCAGCACTTAAAAAAGGCGGGGGTGGGGAGTGAGCTGCCATTCAGCCTCCGTCTCGCCTGTGATGTCATGCATATTTTTCCTTCTTGATTCTGGATGCTGTTTGTTAGAATTGACAGGAAGTCCATGTCTTGGAGCCCCAAGCAGAAAGGAAGCTTGTAACTGGATGTCAGCCCTGTCTAACATGTAGGAGGAAAAGGAAGACACAGAGCCTCCCTACCACAGAGGAACCTATCTTGAACCCATCCCTCCTGCGTGGGCAGAGCCTTTGCAGCTCAGAGAGGGCAAACGTCAGGATGTAAGGGCTGAGAGACCCCCATGGGAAACATCTGCTCTCAAGTAGAAAATAAAAGAGGTGTGTGTGAAACACTCCTCTCGCTGACATCTGTCCCTTGGAGTTCTGAACCGTAGGCTTCCTGCCTTACTGAAAAAAATAAACACACAAGCAATGAACTTGAGGTCTGGCAAGGATTCCTTTAAAGCACTCTTGACTTCTTAAGAGCCCTGGTTTTCTCATCTTCAAAATTGGGGACGATAAGAGGAGCCTCAAAGAGTAGGTGATCAGAACCCTATTGAGTCCTTGGGGGCTCCGCTGCAGGGCAGAGACCCTCTGGTCTCTTCGTAGCGCTCCACTCAACCTTGACCTAGCCCTTCTCCCAGGATGAAAGGAGATGAGGTGTGGAAAGGGCTACCCTGCTGCCAGCTGCATCCAGTAGGTATTTAATGTCCGTGGTGCTGATGGTCATATTTATTTGTGATCTCTGTCTCACTAGGTGGGGCTTTTGGGGGAGACCCTGGCACACTTTATCTGCAGTTCGGGCACTCGAGCACTCTAGATGGGGTAGCAGGGTGGCTAAGTGCCTGTCCAAGTTGGAATCCTAGTCTTGCAGCTCACTTGTGACCTTTGGTAAATTATTTGAACTCTCTGAGCTTCGTTTCCACCTCTCTCGAATTATGGGACTGATGATAATGCCCACTTTGTGAGTCTAAAAGAGATTTGCTTTTAAATACACATTTGCCTGGTTCTTTTTATTGGTCAACATACAGGAAGAGAATAAAACAGGACTCTTCTCCTGATGGCAAACCATGGATGTCTCCGGGAGTGAGGTCATAGGCATTGTTCTCGTGCTCCGTGAATAATTCCAGTAATATCTGCATTTTGGTAATAGGCACGCCTGGCTTTTGAAATTAGAAAAACAGGTTGAACGCGTGGTAACGCATGTAGACCATTTTAACCATGGGCTTCTGACAGCTAAAAGGGTTGGTATAGTTCATGGGGTGAGTGACCTTGGCTCAGCCCCTTCTCCTCTCGTGCCTCAGTGTCTTCATCTGTAAAGTGGCCCGGCCCGCCTGCCAGGGTGGGAGGATGGTTGTGGAGACTCAGCCCCCGGGGGAAGGTGAGGCTAGGTCTCTCCTGCATCCTTCCTCCGCCATCGGACATCTTGCCCTGCCTTCCCTGCCCTCTCTCCACCGGGCCCTCCCCAGCCCCGGCTTCCTACCTCAGCTCCTCCAGCTTGCGCTGGGTGGCCCCCGGCCCCCGGCTCCCTCGGGGCGCATAGGCCGCCAGGCAGCGAGCCACCTGCTGCTGGACCCGCTGCTCCCGGGCCCTCCGCAGCTCGGCCTGCTGCCGCTCCTCCTGCTGCTGCCGCTCCCAGGCCTGCAGCAGGCTTCTTGGGTAGGGAGAGGGAGAGAAGAGGATGGAGGAGTCCGGGGAGAGCAGTGGTCTCGTGGAGGCCAGGGGCGGGGAGAGGAGTATGGGGGCCTGAGGGATGGCAGGTCTGGGGGTTGGGGCTGGTCACGGAAGTCTGACGCGATGAGGGCCGCATCTGAGGCTCGGCCCTCAGGTCCACCTCGAGGCCTTTCCTGACTCTTCTAGAAGCTTCCTCCCACTCCAGCCAGCTGTGAGCTCTGAACATCCTCAACTCTGAACACCCTCAGCCCTGTAGGGCTTGGTGCCCCGTGCCCTCGCCGCCCGTATGGCTAACTTCCCCTGGCAAAGCAGCTCCCCTGAGGGCAGAGGCCGGATCTTGTTCTCTCCGACCCCCATCTCTGGTGGGAACTCGGTTCATGCGTTTTGGTTTGAGGGACAGGCAGATAGATGAATGGATGGGAAACAGAAACAAAGTCGTGATGGGATCGATGGATGGATGAAGGGATGGATGAATGGCTAAGTAGACACCTAGCTCCGCCTGGAACATTCTTCCCCTAGCTCTGACGGCCAGTTCCTTGTCCGTGAGGTCCTTGTTCAGAGGTCAGAGAGAGACTCCCTGACCCCCCTTTCCACCTCCCAGGTATTTTCCATTTCTAGCTATACAATTTGTTCTTTGCTTTGTTAATTATACTTCCTTGCACATAGAGTGTAAGCCCCATTGAGAGCAGGGTTCCTTGCCCCGCTCTTCACCACCAGTGTGTCCCCAGCCCTCAGAACAGTGTTTCACATAAAGAGAAATTCAGTGTTGGTGAATTCATGCATGATCCGATCACGGTTGGACAAATTAGAAGGTAGATGCACTCATTCACTTAGCACATGTTTCTTGAGCCCCGACTCACGTCCCGTGTAGGGTGCCAGGGAGGCCATGACCGGTAAGGCCTGCACACAGGGAGAGACGGGGCCCCCGGCCCCCAGGGCAAGGCAGTGTGGCAAGAGCTGTGGCAGAGGCAAGCACAGGGGAGAGCTTCCTAGAGGGCGTCCAACTTGGAAGTCGAAAGATGCATCGAGTTAGCTGGGTGAATGAGGGAGAGGGCAGTCCTGGGAGCGGAGGGAGAGCAGGGGGCCCTTCTAGCCCTTCTGACTGGCCGGTGGGGGAGACAGGAGCCTCCCTACTGATAAATCTGGGCTTTGTTCTGAGTGCGCTGGGAAACATGGGAAGAGAGCAGGGGATGACAGAGTAAGAACTGAGGGGTGCTATTAGAATGCTGAAATGGATTCTCACCTGCCACTTCTAACCAGCCACCAAGACTTGCTGAGCCAGCCCCCAGACATCTTGTAAATGGATCTCCCTCCCCATTCACGTGACCAGTTGGTTCAGGCCCTCATCACCTCTCACCTAGACAACGCAACAGAGCCCCTTCCCAGGCTCCCTGCTCTGCTCTCATTGTCTTTTGTCCAAGTCCCAAGTAGAGCAGTTGTCTAACTCTCCTGCCCTCATTGCTGTCTTGCCCATCTGTCTCTTTTTCTAGCGGACTTTGACTTTCTTAGCTGGGGCCAAGTCTTCTTATCTTTACCTCTTAAGCACCCATGAGTAGATATTCAACATATGCTGCGTTAATCATTTAGTTAATAGATTAATGGATGGATAGAAGATGGGAAATGAATGAAAAGTGGTTTGTGTCAATAAACACCTGGCCAAGCAGACAGAGCTGGATGGATGGATGGATGGATGGGTGGGTAGACAGATGGGCGAATGGGTAGACAGATGGGCGAATGGGTGGGAGGGTGGGTGGATGGGTGGATGGGTGGTTGGGTGGGTGGGTGGGTGGCTGGCTGGATGGCTGGATGGCTGGATGGCTGGATGGCTGGGTGGATGGTTGGATGGGTGGATGGGTGGATGGGTGGGTGGGTGGATGGGTAGATGGATGGCTGGCTGGATGGCTGGATGGATGGGTGGATGGGTGGATGGGTGGATGGATGAGCGGGTAGATGCATGGATGTATCTGCAGAAGATTGGATGACTAGAAGATTAGACAATGGATAAATGGAGGCAAGAATGAGAGGATGAATGATTCAGTGTCTCTGGTGAACTGGCTCCTTCACTACTCCCAGCCCTTTCTTTACATCCTCCTTTTTCTTCCACCTTACCTTGTGGCCTCCTGTCGTTTGTGGAAGGTACGGTTAGGAAAGTTGGTAAACAGGAAAGTCTCTTCATCTGCCAAGACATAGGTCTTCCTACTCCGATTGGAGGCCTGGACAGCCACCCGCAGAGCCTTCCAGGGCTGCTTTTCAGGGCCTGTCCACAGTGGGACAAGTCCGAGAGTAGCTTCCCTCCAGCCCACCGGGGCAGTCCCACCCAGCAGCTGGAGCACAGCACAACCCTCTCTTCCAACAGGGTGGTTCCCTGGGGACCCAGGCACTGAGAGCCCACACTCACCACAGTCCAGATCTTGCTGTAAGTGCCTTTGCAGCTTCTCCAGGTCCCACGGCTCCTCCAGGTCCTTGGTCCTTGACTTCCTCCTCTGTGATCCTCTGAGGTTCGATCGCGAGCTGCTCCCCTTGCACTGCCGGTCACCCTCATCAGAGGCCTCCTCACCAACATTCATCCCCTTTCTCTGAGAACCAGCCCTCCTCCTGTGGGGGGCCCTGTGCTCCCCCTCCTCGGCCTCCTCTGTCACCTCTGCAAACCGCTCCTCTTCTAAGACCGACCCCTTCCTGAGAAGATGGGGCAGTTCCCCAGGGCTCAGGCCCCTCTCCGCCTCCTCAGCACCCAGGGCTTCCAGCTCAGCGCCTTCCTCAGACTCGGATCCTGATCCTGACCTCTTCCCAGATGGCTGGAGGTCACACTCACTGAGTGCCTCCAGTTCTTGGCCCTCCCGTTTGCCAGGAGAGAAGGGGCTGCCGCCGCAGGCCCTGAGCTGCTGGCTCCTCTCCAAATTTGGCCCCTCTGTCTTCCAGCAGAAGCCTTGGGCCTCGGAGAGGATGGTCGTGGACTTGCACTTGGTCTTATACTTGAGGACCGCTCGGGGCAAGGATATAGCTTGGTAGCCAGAGGCCAAGAAGGAGCTAGGGTGATGCAGAGCCCGGCCATCAGTGGTGAAGCTCTCCCAGGCCCACTGGAAGGGGAAGGAGGGTTTCCGAGGAGAAGAAGGAATGAGACTGCGGAAGGAGAGGACAGGGAGCAGGGGTCAAGGTCAAGGTGCCGGCCCCCGTGGGGCCCGACACCCAGCATCCCACCCAGCCTGTCGCACAGCTGCTTACTCTTCAGCCTCAGCAGAGCCAGGCCCTTTCTTGTTCCGGGCCTGGGGCCTGTGGTCCTTCTTTGCCGTCTGCCCTGCGCTCCGAGACCTCGGTTGCTGGCCCAGAATCACGCCATCGCCACTCCCAGTCCTCCCCTAGGTGTAGACAGGAGAGGAGGCCCAGCTCCGAGCAGCCTCCTGGACCGCCTCACACCTCCCCCAGGGGACCCTCCTCGCCTGTATCCCCCGGCTGACCCGGCTGGGCTCTTGTTACCATGAAAGCTGACTGATCATTACTATTTTCAATATCCAGAGATGCTGCTTACCGAGTACCTACTGGGTGGGTGCGCGGAATCTTCGCGCATCAACTCATTTAACTTTCCCAAGGACCCTCTCTATTCCACTGTTATCCCTGTGAGATCTCATCTCATCCCAAATGAGGCTCAGAGCGGTGATGTCACTTGACCAAGGTCACCCAATCAGTAAGTGGAGTCAGGCTCGGAACGTGTTGAGTCTGTCGCCGGAGCCCAGATCTGTCACCATTGTACAAGGCTGCCTCTGGGTCCAGGAGGGCCCTTCCTAATGCCCCGTGGGGCCCGGGACTGGCTAAGTCTAGGTGGTGGAAACTCATCTCTCCTGAAACCCTCCTCCCCCTGCAGTGCTCCCCATATCGCTCCACTGGGAGCCTGGAGTCAGCCCTGGGTGTCTTCTTTGTCTTCACCCCAAACCCTTGAGGCATCCCTATGGTCCCTGCCTGCCTTGGGCTTTGCTGCCTCTCACCTGGGCCTCGGCTCCAGTCTCTCTCACCTTGACCTCCACGCCCTCAGGCAGCCAGCCTGTCTCTAGGCAGTTGGAAGTCCCCCCAAGGGGCCTCCCTCACCTGCTCAGCCTGGGGGATGTCCGACAGAAACTTGAGCAGCCCGATGGTCGTCCCAGGAGCCTGGAGCCGCGTGTCCTGCCCTGGTCTCCCCGAAGTGGTCCCACTCAGCTGTTGGTGGGTATTTCGCATATTGGTGTCCTGCCCCGTCCCCCGCCCCCACCTGCCAGCCTTGGAACTGCCCTCCCCACCATCTCTATGGCAACCAGGCCTCAGCCAGTCTCAAGGGCTCTGGCAAAAAGCAGGCCAGGGAGAGCCAGCCAGGGTATGTGGGACCGATTCCTTCTGGGGGTCAGGGGAAGTTCAGCAGGAGGCTGAGAAATAGTCTAGGGCCGGGAGTCCCAAGGCCCGGGGCCAGGCCCGGCCTCTGCGGGACTCTTCACTGACCTGGTGTGAGTCCTCTGTCCTCACTCGGCCTGTGTTTCCCCTCCTTTCTGTGCAAGCGACCTCAAGCCTTGACCATCTGGAAGGGTCCTCATACCCTAGGATGGCCGGTGCTGCCTGAGGTGGGCCCTCTCCCTCCACCTACCTCCTGGGCTGCCCCGGGCCCAGCACGTATGGAGGCCTTACAGAAGCCAAGCCGAACTCTCGCTTGGCCTCCTGGGTCCTGACACGGCAAGAAAGGCCAGGAAGTGGACACCATGCCCGTGAGGGAGGCAGCCCCGCAATCAGGGAGAGGAGGCTCTTCAGGGAGTCAGAACATTTTTAAAAATTTTTTTTGAAGATTTTATTTATTTATTTGAGAGAGAGAGCGAGGGAGAGTGAGCAAGAGCAGGCGAGGGGTAGAGGGAGAAGGAGAAGCAGATTCCCGGACGAGGAGCTCAACATGGGGCTCGATCCCAGGACTCCAGCCTCACAACCTGATCCGAAGGCGGACGCTTAACTGACTGAGCCACTCAGGCGCCCCAAGGGAGTCAGAGCATTTAGATCTTACCCCAGACTTTCAAGCATCACCAAAATGCCTTGACACGTTAAATCCCCAAGGGACGCCTAGGGCTGACCCATGTGACCTACTTACTGGGAGGCAGTAGGAGGCACTGGGGTTCATATCCCAGCCCGACTTGTGCCTCTGTGTCCTCTTGGGCAGTGGGGGGCTGGGCGTAATGGCGCCTACCTCCTGGGGTCACGGCGAGCAACGAATCATTCATAGAGACAGGGCCACACAGAACATTCCCACGGCTCGTCCTAACTGCCAGGGAGGAGCAGTTGCTTCTTAGGCAATGGTGCGGCCCCAGTGAGACCAGTAAAGGAAGCAGATCCCACCAGATGCCCTACAGGTGTGTTCTTCTCAGAGCTTTGTTTCTGTGCACTCTCGTTCTGCTCTCAGACCCCAGCCCAGCTGATTTCCCGGATGAATTCTGGGCCGCTTCCTTCTCAGGCAGAGGGCAAGTCTGGGTGTCTAAGGTCGGTATTTTCATGAGGTGTGTGCAGACCTCTTTCCTTCTCTAGCCACACTCACTTCTCAGGGGAGTTCCTCCGGCCTGACACAAGCCATCCTTTGCCTTCCACCTCCCCCCCGCCCCACAAGTTTACACGGATCAGCCCTGACCTGAGCCACAAGGTCCAGACGCTTATCCACCAGCCGTTCGACACGCCACTTGGATGATGAGTGAGCATCCTGGCTTGGCATGTTGAAAGTAAGACTCCTCATCTTGGTCAAGGTCACGTCCATCCTGCCTCTCGCTAGGATCAAAGCCCCAGCGGCATCCTGGGTTTCTCTCTCTCATACTCCACATCCCGTGCGCTCGCAAACCCTGCTGGTACTGCCTTCAGAAGTCATGCAGAATCCAGCCACTTCTCCCCACCTCCTCCAGGAACACGCTCCCCCAGGCTCCCACTGGCTCTCATCTGGATCACTACAGTGGCCCCTTCACCTGGCTTCTGCTCTTGCCCAGTTCTCTTCTGTACTCAGCAGCAGGAATGATCCTGTAAAGACCAGGGCCTGTCATGCCTTTGTTCAAAACTTTCTTTCTTTCTTTCTTT
>CM053613.1:4375500-4405792 GCA_028646535.1 Procyon lotor
AGCTGAGGTCAAGTGGAGAGCAGCTAGGTGGGGAGCAGCTGAGATCAAGTGGAGAGCAGCTAGGTGGGGAGCAGCTGAGATCAAGTGGAGAGCAGCTGAGTGGGGAGAAGCTGAGGTCAAATGGAGAGCAGCTAGGTGGGGAGAAGCTGAGGTCAAGTGGAGAGCAGCTGAGTGGGGAGAAGCTGAGATCAAGTGGAGAGCAGCTAGGTGGGGAGCAGCTGAGATCAAGTGGAGAACAGCTGAATGGAGAGAAGTTGAGGTCAAGTGAAGAGAAGGAGGGCTCCAGAGAAGAGAAGCAGGGAAGTAGTGGAGAGGATTTGAGATCCACTGGAGATAAACTGCAGTCAAGTGCAGACAAGCTGGAGGGTTCAAGAATGCCGAGCATAACTGAAGAGACAACTGAAAGAGTGGGAGAAGTGACTGGTGATGAAAAACAGATGAAAGTTACTGACGCTGAGATGGAAAATCCTCTTGAAAGGGTGGAAGGGAGTGAAGAGCTACAAGGGGCTGAGGAAGCAGAGGGCGTTGAGAAGGACGTCTTGGGTGGAGTGAATGATATTGCTGACGAGTCTGTTTCTATGGAAGAGAAAGAGGTTATAGATGAAGGTAATGGTGAGTGAGGCAGATGAAGGACTGAAGCTACTGAAGGAAAGCGAGGCCAAGGAAGTGGTGCAAGTCAAGTAGGAGAAATTAGAGCCAAGCAGAGC
The DNA here is from genome assembly GCA_028646535.1 of Procyon lotor. Classification (NCBI taxonomy): domain Eukaryota; kingdom Metazoa; phylum Chordata; class Mammalia; order Carnivora; family Procyonidae; genus Procyon; species Procyon lotor. Next base: position 4,376,208 of record CM053613.1, read on the forward strand.
ATTACTGACCCCAAAGAGAGAAATATGAGAGAGGAAAGGAGAGAATGGGAAGGAAGAACTTTTGAGGATGAAGGTGGACGCTAGGGCCAAAGGAAATGAAGAAGAATGAGAAGGAGGGGAATGGGAACATTTTGAGGAGAAAGAAAAGATCCGATAATGTGTTGCTACCTTAAGGAAAAGTGGAGATTGTTTTCTTGGAGAAGAGCTGTGGCTGAAGGGCTTGTTGGGAAACATTTGAGAGATGGATTTGGAATTGGAAGACTTAGTTTAACGTATGATTGGTTTATAAGATAGAGACAAATGCATAGTGAAAAAAATGGGGAATTACAGCAGGGTAAAGGGTAGATAATGAAGGCTGTGAAGGAAGATGCAAGCTGGAGCAAGCAAAGAAAACTTCCGAGAGAGGATCCTGGAGAGGAACGAGGGGCTCCAACGTGACTCAAGCAAGAGAAAAGAAAGAAGTGGAAAAAAAAAAAAAGTAAGAAGTCAAATCCCATCATAATGATTATGTTTGTTGGGTTTGGAAGTTATTTCCTTTACTCTTTCTGTACGCCCCTTTCCCGTGTAAGACAGGTTTACAATCGAATGGAACAGTCCTCTCTCGGGCCCTATATATCTGGACCAATTCCATCCTCATGGATCTTCCCTCTAACTAGCCCCCAAATATGGCCAGAATAATGCTGGGCTCGCTTCACCACGATCACCCACCATTTCCATGGATTCCCCTCACCTCCACACACCAAATTTGAGTTACTCAGACTCCATATGAAGTTACCTCAACTGTTGTGTTATTATTGTTTCGGTCTTTGACTTGGTTATTCATCTAATCACGTGGACTTTTCCTCCTGTGTCAGTCTCCTTTGGGGCTTTCTCCTATGACTTCCATATGCTATCCATCATGCACTCTCTTTCCAGGGAAGAGCGAAGACTCCCTGAGTGCCTACTGTCAAGACATCAGTGTCAAAACTTAGGCTTTCAGATCCTGTCTGTCTCTTGGATAGGGATGTAAGGTGGTAAAAGCAGCCATGGATAGTTTGGATGAAAGAAATATTTCACCTTTTTCCCTTTATAAAATTTTTGGTGGGGGGGGGGTGAAGGGTAGGGGGCAGAGGGAGAGGGAGAGGGAGAGAGACTCTTAAGAAGGCTCCATGTCCAGCAGGGAGCTATTGCTGTGCTGGATCTCATGACCCTGAGATCATGACCTGAGCTGAAACCAAGAGTCAGACACTCAACTGACTGAGACACCCACATGCCCCTCCTCCTTGTACTTTTTAAATACTGTAATATTGGGGCGCCTGGGTGGCTCAGTCAATTAAGTGTCTGCCTTCAGCTCAGGTCAATCCCAGACTCCTGGGATCGAGCCCCACGTTGGGTTCTCTACTCAGTGGGGAAGCCTGCTTCTCCCTCTCCTTCTATAGCTCCCCCTGCTTGTTTTCTCTTTCTCTCTCTCTGTTACATAAATAAGTAAAATCTTAAAAAAAACAAAGTCTGTAATATTTTTGAGGAGTAGAAACATCATATCATAAATATCACGACATAAATTTATAATAGGCTCACGTTTTTTAGTTGCTTTCTATATACCTTTTGCTGATTTTCCCCAAAGCCGCCAAAAGAGCTGTAAACCTCATGCCACATTTTTGTTCATATAATCAAACCTAATGATGATTCATCGATTTCGTTTTTTTCCCCTGGCAATTTCCTTCTCTTGAGCCCTTTATCCCTGGGGTCTGATGGAGAGTGGCTGCGTTCAAGGATTGCCCCATTGCTGTTTGTCTGGGCTTCTTAACACTTCTCTTTATTCTGCATTGGATCTCCTACTGCCTGGATCTTAGATACTCTCCCTCCTTCTTGTTTTACAGCTTCATTTTGGCCAACCACATCATCTAATAGCTTCCAGAGAAAGAAACCGTCGGAGGTAAACTTTGTGACACCTTATCTGCCTGAAGATACTGATTTTTGTCTCATATTTGATGGATTTATTGCAGGTCAGAGAGGAGAAGTTAGAGCCAAGCATAACATTATTGATGTTGAAGGGGTAAATATGAGAGGAAGGGAGAGCATCTGAGTGTGCGAGGAGGGAATGCGGATGGAGCGCTCCGAGGCTTAGCTGTTGCAGGACTCTAGGTTGGAGATATTTCCCCCTTAGAATTGTAAAGGCATTGACCCACCCTTTCCTAACTTCTGAGTGTTGCTGCTTATAATTGCAATTTTGTTCTTTAAAAAAAAAATATTTTATTCTATGGCTATGACCTGTTTTTCTTCCCTATATAAATTACCTAATGGCTCACCCTGCCCTCTCCTCCGGTTTTCTAGGGTTCCACTACAGGACATTGGAGCCTGAGTTAGAGCCCTTATCTTTTTTTCTACTCGTGTCTCTCTTTTTTTTTATTCTACTCTCTGGACAATTTCATTAACTTTATCTTGTTATCCTTTCTACTGAGGAAGAATTTTTCAATTTTTAAGTGTTCTGCTTTTTCATATTATTTCTTCTGAATTCTTCTCCCCTTTTTCTGTGCTCTGTGTGTGTGTGTGTGTGTGTGTGTGTGTGTGTTGGAGGTTTTCCTAAAATGTTTAATCTTACTCTGTGTGCACAGATGGGGCTTGTTAATTGATGGTCTTCATTCTTTATTGTTTTGTATTGCATTTATCCTTTTATTTTCATTTTGGTGGGGTTTGGAGATAAACATAGGTGTGTGTTCAACCTAACACGTTTGACAAAAAATCTCCTCCATTCCATTTTGATTGTTTTTAATTGAATTCTCAAGTGTAACCCTGATTTTCATCTTGAAGGTAACTTGCTCTTTCCTTTATGAATTTTCCTCTGTGGAAGTGACTAGCACAATGGACAAATAAACCTCAGTGTACAGCAAACACCTGTATCAGTTATTATAAACATGCTGCGGTTGCCCTCATTTGTGCTCTGAAAAAGCACAAAACCTCTCTTGACCCCACATTCCCCTCTAACTACTGTCCCATTTTTCTTGCTCCCTGTGGTAGGCAAAAAGTGGGCCCCCCCAAAGATATACTCACTTCCTAGTCCCAGGAACCTCTGCATATTACCTCATACGGCAGAAGAGTGAATATTACCTTACAAGGCAAAAGATGTGATTAAGTTAAAGATCTTGAGAGGGAGAGTTTATTCTGGATATTCGGAGTGAGCCCTAAATGCTATCACGGGTGTTCTTATGAGAGACAAAGGAGATCAGACACCCGGGAGAGGAGGAGGCCACGTGACCCCAGAGGCGGAGGCTACAATAGTTTGGCCCCAAGTCAAGGACTGTCAGGAGCCGCCAGAAGTCGGAAGGGCAAATAATGGTTTCATCCCCAGAGCCTCTGTGGGGAGTGTGCACAGCCTTTGCCAATACCTTGATTTTGGACTTTTGGCCTCCAGAACTTTATTCTCCAGAGAGAATAAGTTTCTGTTTTTTCGGCCATGCACTTGGTGGTAATTTGTTACAACAGCTCTAGGAAACTAATACATTCCCTTTACGGCAGAATTCCACCAAAAAGTAGTTTATGCTTACTTTTCCTGATCTTCTCCCTTCCTTTTTATCCAACTTTTTATATTGGGCTTTTAAAAATATACAGAAAAATTAAAAGTTTAGAGCAACAAGCAACTAAATATTCGTCACCTAGATTCGGCAGCTGATAAGAGTTTGCCCTGTTTACTTCATTTGTATGTCGTTCAGCACATATCTCCTAATTAAGACATTCTCCTCCATCTCCATAATACCTGAGGAAATTAAAATTATTTTAATTTAATAAATTAAAAATTAAGAATAATTCCCTAGGGGCGCCTGGGTGGCTCAGATGGTTAAGCATCTGCCTCCAGCTCAGATCCTGATCCCGGGGTCCTGGGATCGGGCCTCACATCAGGCTCCCTGCTCAGCAGAGAGCCTGCTTCTCCCTCTCCCACTCCTCCTTGTGCTCTCTCTTTCTCTCTGTCAAATAAATAAATAATATCTTTTAAAAAATAACAATTCCCCAGTATCATTTAATATTCAATCTATATTACAATTTCTTTCCATGTCCTCAAAAGATCTTTTTATAACCTTTTTCCTTGGCCCAGCATCTCATATGTTGAATGTGTTTCTTAATTCTTTTTAATCTACATTGATCTTCTCTAACTTTGTTTTTAACAACTTTGACTTTTTTCTTTTAAAGAATTCAAACCTATTTGCTTATAGATGTGTAGCATTTTTCATTGATCTGATTGTGTCTAGATGATGTCATTTCATTCATTCTTCTAACCACTGTAGTTTTACATACTAGAAGTTGGAGCTATAGGCCCTGGTTTCTTTCTCTGTAGCACTCATCACCTTCTGACTCCGAGCTTCCCTTCTGTCATCATTTATTATGTATCTTTCCCCTCTAGAATGGAGGCTCGTGAGGGAATCCACGTATGCCTCTTGGGTTACCTAGGCTAGTCTGCTGTCCAACCAACACATAGTGGGCACTCAGCATGTATTTGTGGTATGAATGAAAGTCACATTCAGTGGCTTCACCTGTGTCGATATTATTTAACATCTAATGAGAAATTACTGTAGTAATTTACCCTGTTCCTTAGAATATCTCACATTCTTTAAAGCCTCAAATGCCTGAAAATGTCTTTATTCCATACTTGGGGTTTGTCTAGGGATAGAATTCTCCCTCAGCAGTTCAAAGGCCTGCCCCTTTGTTTTCTCGCCTCGTGCATGCCCATCGAGGGTTCATATCCATTTTTATGCTTGAGCCTTTGCACGCGACTGGGTATGTAGTCTGCTTTCTTCTCCTTGCCTCTGTTATTTCTGCTTATTTATTGGTCTGAAGTTTAGAGCTTGCTTTCTTCCATTCTCTAGGAACTCTGATCCCACGGTTGGACAATAAAGTAGAGATACCGGGTGTAGGCAGAGTTGTAAAGATAAGCTACAGAGGCTCAAACCTAGTAGGAGGATCTTTTTGGCAAGTGATGGTAGCTAACAATTACTGAATTCTTAGAATAGTCTGAATAATTTCATAGGTACTAGGCAAAGCACTTTACATGCTCTCTATCATTTAATCCTTCCAACAACTCTCTGAGACAGAAACTATTACTCTGTCAGCTGTACCGGCTAGAAACTGCCAGGGCCATGCCCTGAGCCCAGGCAGCCTGATCCCAGAGCTATACAGGAAACCACTTTGATGGCCTGCCTCTTCTGTTCCTACTAGATGAGCCCTACTACTCAGTTCCCCGCCTGTCAAAGCAAGGCCTGCAATCCTGCCTGGGGGGCGGGGGTCGGGGGAGAATGAGGCTGGGTCACATCTAGTCAGTGAAACTTGTTGAACGAGTGCTTCAGTGGCAAGTTTTTAAGAACATAAATGCCAAAAAGCAATGATGTTTATCTTCTTTCCCAGATCTCTGCCTGCCCAAGATCCTCTACTCCTAGCCTCCTTTGGTGATTCTCCGGGCACCGAGAAATTGTCGCCTCTCCTGTAGGAGGCCTACACAGGCACGAGGTCGAGACAGTTGTTTGGGTCTCTCAGCCTGCCCTGCACAGCATATAAATCATGAACCAAATAACCAGACTTGTTCTTTGGCTGGATTACATTTTCTCCTGGGATGCCAGATTCATTCCACTGAGGCCACGGAAAGAAAAAGTGAAGATCAAGACACCACGACAAAGGGTAGCCACCTTGTAAGTGCAGATATTTTCACTCATCTACGTAGCTAGAACTTTGTATACATAATATCCTTTTTTTTTTACTAAAATTAACCAAAACTAACACGTTTCAGGGAATTGAGGGCTCTTGAGTGATTTTATGTGTCTCCAGTATTCTAGTCTTTCTTTGGATAGTCCCAAAGATCCCTGTTTCTTGCAACAGGATGTGTTAAAAATGACATTATTGTTTGGCTTTTGTCAAATGCTCCCTTTGCTAGTCCCGTTAATTCATTCAGCAAACACCAAACACTTCCTATGTGCCAGTTGGGAATGCAACAAATGTGTAGGACCAGGATCTTGCCCTTGGCCTCCTATCTCTTATTGAGATAGACATCTCTATAGATAGAGGCCCATGCATTGTGAGGTGGGCTAGGGGGGTGCTATGTACTAAGTATGGTGGAATTGCAGAAGAGGGAGGGCCTGGCCATGAGGCTGGTTAGGGGGACAATCAGAGACGGCTTTCTCATGGAGTTGATCACTTGGGGCTGGACTAGTGAGAAGAATGGTGAGAAGGGATGATGGATGATGCGTAGGACAAACAAACTTTCTCAGTGGAAAGAAGAAGGTTGCTGAGAGTGACCTGGGACCCCATGGATCCCTCAGGAGAGGGCAAGAACAGAGGTTTGGTGCAGCTGGAGCATAGAGTGTTACAGAGACTGGCAGAATGTGAGCTTGGGAGAGCCTGGGGACGGCCTTGAACGCAGGATTAAGGAAGTTAGCCTTTGCTCTGTAGATGACAAGGAGAATGACACCATGAAATCTTCGCCTTACATAGTCTACCAGGCTGAGAGCTGGACTCACGTGGGTGCAGCATGAGGGTAGGTCAGAGCGGGGGCGCTGAGTAGGTGCTCAGTAAAGCAGGAGATGTGATCATCAGATCATTAGAATGAAGAGTTCAAGATAGAGAGGTCAAGGCTATGAACTAAGGCAGAGAAAGTGGGGGCGCAAACCAGAGGATAGATTGGAGAAGCTTTCAGAAGTCCTAGTGAACAGGGTTGCCAATTAACTGCGACTAGATGGCAAGGATGGAGGGGCCAAGCTTACAGGTGACAACAGCTGACAGGTGTCATCTAGGGCTTCCTCCGTAAGTTAGGCATTTTGCTGTGGTATCTCATTTAATCGCCATAGCCCCTTGAGAGAGTCTGTGTTCCTTTCTGCATTTTATAGGAGAGGATGTTGGAGCTTGGAGTGGTCCATGAAAGTGACAAGGCAGGTATATAGTGTGGTAGTAGTTAGGATTTGAACCCAAGGGAAACAGCGTCCTTAGCCATGACCCAGTAATGTCAGCAGCTGACTGGATTTTGGTACCAAGTGATTGGGAAGCAAAGTGACCACCTCAGGAAGCAGTTAGTGAGTGGCAGATGAGGGCATAGGGTGTAGAACACATTGGAACCGCTCCCCCCCCCCGCCCCCCCGCAGAGTTCACAAACCGGGCTGCTGGGCACTGTGTCGGGCCATAGCCATGTTATCTTTAGTTTAGAGAATATTTTTTAAGAAGTTTTTAGAACTAATTGCTAATGTTAAAAAAAAAAAGCTAGAGGTTCACATTAAAACCTGCCGGATTATCTTGAAAAGTGAGACGATCTGGCCATACTGGGCCCCAAAGAGCAGCAACCTTTGCTGCCCCTTCTGTGTTTCCTTCAGCTGGGACCCGTGCTCCCCAGTTGGCCAGAGCCCACCAGCCTGGGACCTGTGCCCACCTCCACAGGCGCCTGAGTTCGCATCTCTCAGTCACAAGACCGTTCAGTTTGGCTCTAGGCTGTGTTTGTGCATTTAATCCTATGTCAAGCCCGGGCCTCCACTGATGATTAAATACTCTTTTTGAACTTTAGGGAATATAAGATATAAGGACAGCAACATCTTTTGCGTTGCTTGTTTCTTCCCTCAGGCTGTGGGAACTGAGAAAAAATAACTACCCGCGCACCCCTGAGTGCCCGCGGGAGGGTCACGTACAGGTAGTGAGGACAAAGGTGAATGGTCATGATTCCTGAAATCATGAACCAGGTGAAAGGAAATGTCAGTCATACCCCAGGAAACGGCAGACATAACGGCAGCTTTCTAAATCATGCTGCGACTATTATCTGTTTAATTTGTCCAGTAATTAATTATTTGCTTGAGTTTTGAACTGTGTACTTTAGACGTGTTATAAGGAAGCTCTCGGGGAAGATACACACGCCTGTCTGCCTGTGCCTGGGGTGTTGGGGTGGGGGTCATGGCAGACATTCCATCGCCTGGAATTCTCCGCAGAAGTTCAATTTCAAAATATTATTTTTAAAGCTTAATGATTTATTACAGATCTGAAAACATGTTTCTGTACAATTACGTTAAAATATGAGTCACAGGGTGGCAAACAGGTAGTTTTCCATATTAAATATTTTGTGACGTCTTAGGGGTAATAGTCCCCGTGGCAGTGGTCAGGTGGGACAAATGACAGATTTTAAGCTTGTGTGCTTGTCTGCAGCTTGTAAACTACACTTAGAGACTCAGGGTCAAACAGGTGCAAGAAATAGAGCTGACATCAGAGCGCCAGGAGTTTGGACTCCTAATACGCGTTCTTTGTGTGACACTGGTCAAATTTTCTCCATGCCTGGCCGCCAGGTTCGGGACCTGGGGGAGGGCAGCGGCTGCTGCTGGCCCTGAATTTCTCGGAGGCCACCGGGCACCATTCTGGGATGGCCCGTGGGTCTCAGAGGTTCACTGTCCATCTCGAAAGGGTCCTCTGTACTACCAGACCACAGTGACCCAACTCTCAATAGGCCGGCCCTGCAAGCTTTTCCCTGGGAGCTAGATGTCGCCCTACAAGGGTCGGATTGCAGATCAGGGGGTCTCTGGAGGCATTTGTACACAGTTACGTAGGACCTGTGAGGCCACGCTCCTGCTCCTTGGACTTTGACCCCTGCCCAGCACATTCTCCTTCCTCCTTCCCCTCCTCCTCCTCAGAGACTCCCCATCCCTGATATACGCACCTAGGGTGGGACCCCAGCGTTTGTTGTGGCCAGTTCTTCAATTCTTGTCCATAACACTCAGAAACCATTGTTTCCCATTGAGACCATACAGACCTGGGCAGATACTAGGTACTTAGCACCTGAAAGCAGGGGATACAATAGATGCATGTCCTGCTCCTGGGGACAAGATCAGCCTGCATGGATTCATTTGTGAACCAGGTGGCACTTTGTTACAGTACTAGAACAACTACTATTTTATCTCAGTCACATTATAATTTCATTTTTGTAGTATGGCCTAAAAAACCTAGGCTCCCCAAAAGATCAGCCAAGTGCACGGTAAAATTCGACTTATTCATTCATTGAACAAATATTTAGTAAGAATCTATTATTGTCAGGCACTATGCCAGATGTCAGGACTGAAACAGAGGATGAAACTGACAAATAACGAGTTCTCTTGGAGCTTAGGTGGTCACAGAAGGAGACAGAAGAATTGTGTCAGTACTTAATCTGAACTGAGAATTTTGAAGAAAAACCAAGCAGGGTAAGGGAGAGAGAGAGGGAGGGGTGGGGGTCCTGCTCTTTGAGATGGGGTGGCTAGGAAGGCCTTTCTGATGAGGGGACTCTTTTTTTTTTTTTTTTAAAGATTTTATTTATTTGAGAGAAACACAGCGAGAGAGGGAACACAGGCAGAGGGAATGGTAGCGGGAGAAGCAGGCTTCCTGCTGAGCAGGGAGCCTGATGTGGGGCTTGATCCCAGGATGCTGGGATCATGACCTGAGCCGAAGGCAGACGCTTAAGGACTGAGCCACCCAGGCGCCCCTGATGAGGGGACTCTTGAAGCAGAGCCCAGGAGGAGACGAGGGAGAAGCAGCAGTTTGGATGAAGTCCAAGCTGGGGGGCCCCACGGGGGACAGATCCTCCAAGTGGCCAGTGGCCTGGCCTGTTGGAGAAAAAAGAAGTCACCAACTGGACTCCCGGACCCCACAGTTTCCTTGTCTGCAAGTCCGTGAGCTTGTCGGGAGGAAGAGATGAAATTCTTTATAGAAATATTTATGTCCACCATCAAGCAGTGTGTAGAAGTTCCTCTTTGTGTTGACTTTATCAAGTTTTTGTAGAGTGTCTAAACCATCAGGATTGTAATTATTATATTATAGCTCTGCCCTTTCATTTTTTTTATTATTGTGGTGAAATTCACATAACATACAATTATCCGTCTTAAAGTGTACAATCCAGCGGCACCTAATGAATTCACGCTGTTGTGCAACTACCACCTCGGTCTGGCTTCTAACCTTTTCATCATCCCACTCTTAAGTTTTTCATATTAGTTTATGTCACCGCTCTTAAAAAGACCCCCCCACTCCTGACTTTGACCTTCCTGTTTCTGACTGGCCTTCACCAATTCCAATGACTCATCTGTGTGTTTGTTCAACAGATATTTATCGAGCATCTACTATGCAATAGGAACTATACTAGGTAGCTACTGAGGCCACAACACTGACAAGAGACACACAGGTTCTTGCATTTAGGGGACTTATAACCTAGTGAGGATTTAGACACTGAATATGTAATTACCACAAAATTACTTTAAGTTTGATCAATGCCTGGGGTGCCTGGGTGGCGCCGTGGGTTAAGCATCTGCCTTCGGTTCAGGTCATGATCCCAGGGTCCTGGGATTGAGTCCTGCATCCGGCTCCTTGCTTAGCGGGGAGTATGCTTCTCCCTCTGCCTGCTGCTCCCCCTGTTCGTGCTCTCTCTCCCTCTCCCTCTCTGACAAATAGATAAATCAGTCTTAAGAAAATAGGAAAATAGATCAATGCTTTTATGAAAAAAATGCTTTGAAAATTGTATTTAAAACATTTGTGGAATTATTTTTTAATGTTTTTTTAAAAGATTTTATTTATTATTTGAGAGAGAGTGAGAGAGAGAGTGCCAGCAAGCAGAGGGGACAGAAAGGGACAAGCAGACTCCGCACTGGCTCAATCTCAGGACCCTGAAATGGTGACCTGAGCTGAAATCAAGAGTCAGACGCTTAAGCGACTGAGCCTACCCAGGAGCCCCAACATTTGTGGAATTCTTAAAGCTACCAGCAGTGAGATGCCACTAGCTAGTAAAGCCTAGGCTAACACAACCATATTGTTTTTATAACCGTGTCCTTAGTTCAGAGACCCTGGAAAGAAAGGGTCTTTCCTTTCCTCAGGGAAGTGACATGGATTATGTTAGGACAGAGAGCAGGAAGGCGGGCTAAAGTAAAGCAAAGTAAAAATTCATCTCCTCCTGATAGCAATCTGTTGAGGTCAACATGGACAGCTAGTGTTAGCACTGCGCCCATTTTATAGATGTGGAAACTGCCGTCTAGACCGCTGTGCCTGGCCTCATGCCACCTGGTGGGGATTTTATTTCGCTTCGGCAGTCTGTCGAGTAAAGCTGAAAAGCATTTTGCCCCCTAGGGGTCAGTGATGCACCCTTGGATGGAGACTTGCGGGGCTGGTCTGCCACCACCCAGCCCTCCTGATGTGCTTGCTCCCAGCCTTCCAGGAGAGGGCGCTGCGAGGCTGGCCTCAGAGCCGCCTCACCAGACCTCCTGGGTCCCTGCCCTCCTGCGGCACCGCCCCCTCCCCCCCCCCCCCCCCCCCCCCCCCCCCCCCCCCCCCCCCCCCCCCCCCCCCCGCCCCCGACTCCTGACCCAGCAAGCTCCCAGCACCCTCGGGCCGTTCTTGCACCCCGATGCGCGCATCTGTGTCTTCCTAGGTGATTGTTTCTTAATCACGCTGTGGAATTACAAATCGTGGCTGGGAACCCAGGTTACCTCAAGTGACTAGCCTAGTGATCACCAAAACCTAGGTACAGCCCCCGGGCAGGGAGCCACAGAAACTGCTAGCGTGGTCCTCGAAGCCACGCGGTCCAGCGGCGAGGGGGGGGGGGGCGCCGGTGCCAACACCGCACGTCCGTCGTGTCGGCGCGCTCGTCCGACTTCTTGCGGCAAGGTGACCTGGCAGCATTTCCACCCCACCCACAGCTAGTTTCGCTTTCCTAATGTTGTTAAAAAGTGCCTTCTAACTGAAGTAGGGTGGTTGAACAGGTTCCAACATTTTACTTAATTTTCTAACATGGCCATTGGAGATCGCTTCCCCCAAGCGGGTCCCTTTCGCCAGCTTCTCAGCGAGATGCCCACGACTGTCCTCTTTGGCATTTGTCCAGCGTCCAGGTTCTGATAGCTTTGGGCCTGTGGTTTAATTTTAACCGTGAAACCTTCTTTTAGAATAATTACTTTTTAATCTGGGAAGAGCCAGTTTGGGAGAGAGCAGCAACACCTCCCGCCCGGGGAACGAGCAGACACAATCATGTGCATTGACTGCTGACATCTCTTGTTTTGAAAGGGGAGACTGATTTGGTGGGAAGAAAGGAGAACGAGCATTGTGGATAGGGCAGTTTGAAGGAGTGTTTGAAAGTCTGCTTTCATCAGTGGTATAGACGCAGGGTGTCCCAGAGAGCGGGCTGGGTTGAGCACCGAGGGACAAGATGATTTAGAGACCCCGGAGCGGGCCCTAGGCTGAATGCGGCAGAGAATGGCTTTGCAGACCTGTCCTGTGGGCAGCCACGTGGCATGGCGTTTTCTGGGACAATCTCAGTTTCAGAGACAGAAGATACCCTGGCCCTTTGCCAGGCCGTGCCTCAGACTGCCGCCACTTCTCGGTTCTGAAAATGTCCCAGTCGAGGCGGGTGAGCAGTGACGGGCATTATCTCCTTAGCAGTGACCTTACCCAGGCCAGGAAGCCGAGCTGCGATCCCCAGGGCTCTGTGCACTGGTGGGGATACTTACGATTCCTTTTTTTGCCTATGACGCAGGTCTGTTGGTAATAAGTACTTCTATTTGTAGGACATGAAAGATTTTGGTGCAGAAAGACAGAAATCGGTTATCAACCGATTCTGCAGGTTACGTGGGAAGACTCTTTTTTGGTAATTAAAAAAAATCTAAGATGAAAAGAATATGGGATATGCAATGGAGACCAATTCTAGAAAAAATAATTTATGCCAGTCCCAGCTAAGGCAACAAATTTGGGAAGATTTACTCGTTTTATAGAAAGATTCATGCTTGAACTTTTTTAAACGTGAAGCTCTCCCGGAGCATTTCAGTAGGAGGGAGGACAGAAAACCTGGGGACTATCACAAGCTGTTACCAGTGGAAGATGGGTCTTAAGTGAAAATAAGGGGTCTGATTACCCGGCGAGTCGGTAAGGGCTGAGGCTTCCCTTTGGAAAAATCTGACCTTGTGCGCTCTTTCAAGGACAGGTGCAGGAAGCCAGGAATACCCAGAAAAGCGCTGGCCTGACCAGTCCCACAAAAGCTCCTAAAGGCAGGGACTGGGCCTTTCATGGCTCTTTGCTGCTGGAGTCACCGGTTCATACCACTTAGTGAATGTCAGACCAACACATTTATTGGTTAGATTTGATGCATGTCGGGAGAAAGATCTCTCCACCTGTGACCTAATCTGGCATCGCGAGAGAACCCGGCGCTTCCCTTTTCTCTTGCCTCTGGAGGAGTGCTGAAGAAGAAGAAAAAGAGTGCAAGTTTCATGTGTCCAGAGGAAAAAATTCATACGGACATAAACTAAAATACACACACACACACCAAAAAAAAAAAAAAAAAAAAGAAACAAAGCCAAGCTAATCTGGGATTTTGATCATCACTGTGAAGGCGTTTCTGTTTCGTCATTCAGTCTCTAGCACGGCCTCCAGTTCAGACCTGTGTGGCCGTGTCTCAGGAAACTCCTTTCCCGCTCGGGCCCTCTCCTTCCCCGCTGGGCTCCGTTACTCATTTTAACCCAGGCTGCCACATCCCAAGACATCCCTCTTTCCTGAATCCTCCCCATGTACCTGCCAAAGGCAGAAAGGTTGGGATGGCCCTCTCGGGGTGATGCTAGGCTTCCAGAATGGCGCTGTCCACCCCCCCGCCCGGGAAGGTCTTCTACTTGGTGATGCCCTCAAGGAGCCCTGGGAGGTAACCATTTGGGCACTGATTCAGTGAGGGGGGGGGGCGCAGAGAGCACAGATGTAGATACCTCGCTGGTGGAGCTAAATCAGCCCAGGGAAGGGCGGGTCTGTCTCCACCTGGTTCAGGGCTGGCAGGGTAAGATCAGAAACTTTGGCACCATGACTTTTTAGGATGTCATGAGGATTTTTCCGAGATTCCCTTGTCTTAAGGTTTTTACTCATTCAACCACACACAGGATTGGGACTTTCCTTTTGTCTTGGTTATATCTGCAGAATCACAGGAAAACCAGTGAGAAGGATAGAATCAGAAAAAGAAAAACTCATAGAGGAGGCTCCGCGTACCGGGATAGATGCCACAAGTTGTGGGGTATTCGGGGTTGGCTGTGGACTGAGGAGTCCACCTCGGGGCACAACGAGAACACTTCTACCTTATTGGTCGGTGAGAAATTTCCCCTAAATAATCTTGGACAGAAAGGAATGGCATCAAGGGCTCAAGTTGGGATAGATGAGGTTGACCTAGTTATAAGGTTGACTGTCTGTTTAATTAATAGATTGGTCCATGGGGTGGGGTAGCAAGATCACACGCAGCCCGGGATATCAGCATTGCCGTCCTGGGGCTCTGGAAAAAGTGGTGACAAAGTATTCAGCTTCAGGCTTCTTTTATCTAAGTCTCCTGGCTGGCATGGATCAGAAATAGAGTACACTATTGAAGTGGCATCCCAGATCCTGGTTCTAAAAACCGACTGACTGGAAAGGGCGAGCATTTTAGACCCAGCCAGGGTAGCCACGCCCCAGACGAGTGACATCACCACGTGTGCCTCCTGACGCGTGTGCCTCCTGACGCGTGTGCCTCGTGGGCGCCCCCACGGCTGTTTTGGGTGCCATCCCGTGTGAGCCAACAGTGCTGACAGGGTGATTCCCTGTGATACACCTAGCCGGTCAGCAAGACGCTGTTCGTATGATTTGTTTGCCCCATTGTAGCACATCTAAGTTCAATTAAATGAATGTTTAGAAATACTGGAGGTAGAAAAGACGAGAAAGCACTACTGAACGTAAAATGCTTTGAACGCGAGCATTAGAGAAGCTTGTGAATTGGTGGGAGTTAACCAGAGTGAGTACCGTCTCTTACGAGAATCGTCTAAGTCCCTAAAGGATCTCAGTGCTGTGTAAGAGGTACTTGGGGGAGCTGGGGGCAGACCAGGGAGGGGAGGCTGGAGAGCACAAAGCATCTTTGAATGCCAGGAGTTACCTCCCTGTACAAAACCCTGGGGACTAAATCGTTTGGGTCAGTTGCCTGTGTGGGCAGATGGAGAAACTGTGAGGAAGAAGTCCTTGGAGCCGGCGCTGGAGGAAATGTTTAGGGACGAGCATCCTATAGCAGCCTCTTTGATGTCGAGGGTGTAGCAGTTGAACTCCAGGCCTCACGACAAGATATGAAGAGTCACTCCAAATTTACAAGCTCATTAAACTCATATTTTGGACGGTCTACACGTCCGGCTTTAGAGAAAACACGTAGAACGCTCCAGCCACGCCCTCTCAAACCACTTAGCTGACAGTTTTTGTTCTAATTACTCTAGTGAGCGTCTCTGTTATTTACAAACTTTGAGGAAGGCAGGGCGGGGGGGAGGTCTTTGTGCTTTGGTACGCTTTTTGGCGTAGAGGGGGGCAAACTCAGCCATCTTTCGAAGTCCGTGGGAGCTGTCAGATTACCGGAGGTCGCCAGAGTAGGGGACCCGCCCCCCATGCATACACACACGCGCATGCACAGGCAGTCGGCTCCCTGGCTCATTTGCTAGCGCCACAGGGCCAGGGTCCATGTTTTTAGACTTGTATGTATGTATTTTTTCCTTTAACTTAATTTTTTTTCTTCAAAGAGTTTATTTATTTGACAGAGAGAGATCACAAGTAGGCAGAGAGGCAGGCAGAGAGAGAGGAGGAAGCAGGCTCCGCGCCGAGCAGAGAGTTTGGTGCGGGGCTCCATCCCAGGACCCTGAGATCATGACCTGAGCCAAAGGCAGAGGCTTTAACCCACTGAGCCACCCCTTAACTTAATTTTTTTAAGTAGACTCCACTCCCAGTATGGAGCCCGTCGTGGGCTTCAATCCCACACGACCTGAGCTGAAACCAAGAGTCAGATGCTCCACTAACCGAGAAGGTTTCTTTAAGCACCACAGGGTCCTATTGGTGGGAGCTGCTCATTCCTGACCGGGGCACCAACACTCTTATCTCTAGAGACAGGATACACGGTAGTTCAGCCGCAGTTGTCTCCTCGTCGTGGGGCCTTCCGTGACCTCCGGTGCAACTCGCCAGGCTAGATACTTCTAGGCCCTGTTCCAGGAATGATTCAAAGGTAGACTCCAGGTGGCATGATCTGCGTGGAACCCAGGAACCTAGGACGCACTCTCACGAGCTGTTTTCAAAGTCGAGGCAGCAGGAAATGGTGACACCCCCGCCCCCCGGCTCCCTGGTGTGCTGAGATCTCAGAACTCTGCTGGGAGGGCACAGGGAAGCCTCAGAGAGCCCTGCCAACCCTGTCAGCCAGATACCATTGTACTTCTCAGGCCGGGCCTGCTGCAGGCTGCTGCAGTTAGGAGAGCGGCCGGGCTCAGGCGGGAGGCCCTTTCCAGACCGGCTCTTCTTAGGTAGTGGCTCTCCACTAAGCCTGCGCTCTTTAGTGGCACTCAAGCCTCTCCCTCTCCCCGAACCACTTTCCCTCGTGGGTGGTAAAGCGGTTAGATTTTCCATAAGAATATTCCATCTCTGTGCCTCAGAGAAGGAGGATCCTCTGGGATCCTAAGGGTTCCTCATCTGTGGGAGAGCCTCGAGGACAAAGGAATCTTCTAGAGACAATGTGGAGGGGGGGCGGTTGCAGAAGGAGAAGACCTGAGTGAGCCCCTTAAACCCTCGCTGGGAGGAGCCTGGCTGGTGGTGGTTGAATGAGGAAAGAGAAACAGCAGAGGCTCAATGGCACAGTGACCGCGGAACATGCAAGAGAAGTTTCGTTACGCTGATTAACTAGACCAACGAAAAGGGAATATGGTATTTATTTGGTCGCCGAAAGGTGTCCTTAGCAGAAAAAACTATGTCAAATCCTGCGCTGGGGTTTGACAAATGTTTGGTCACCAAGGTCTCGAGGAGGAGAGAGGCAGCAAGTCTTGCAGCTCTCAGTGGGTCGTTTCTGTGTTTCTGTCACCAAAACTGGCCAATATGACGTCAAGGGACTCTTAGGGTTTTTACGAGCATGTTTGTGTTACTTGGTTGTCTTCTGAACAATTTGGAGCGTTAAGAAAACACGGGCGAAGTCAGCAACCAGCAATTCCAGGAGCCTAGATTCCACCCGAGCCTTCTCTGGGAAGATGAGGCCCTTCCTCCTACCATTCGCCATGTGGCACTCCTGTCACCCTTCTGGCTGGACGTGCCCTTCCTCAGGAGAGCGGGGCTCCTGCCCGGACATCTGTGCGTGTGCACGCACGCGTGTGCATGTGTGTACGTGGGGGAGGGAGAGGGAGGAGAGAGAGGGCTGCCCCTCCGTGGTGTTTGCCCCCCGTCGGTGGAAAACTTGGAGCTGAGGCAAGGCGAAGCGAGAGTGACACCCGGTGCCAAGAACAGGAGCTTTGCTGTGGCATCTGATGGTGTTCTCTCTCCTCAAGTTATAGGAACAGAAGGGCTTAGCTCCTGTCTGCAGCATTCGCCTCAAAGAGAGGGTGACCAGAGCCTCCAGAGGCTGCCTCGATGTCCATGTTGCACTCTGTTCATTTAGACGAAGGGATCTCCTCTCTGGGAATTAGATGTGGACCTGGGCTTTGCGGGGTGGCTGGGAGCTTCGGTCAGTTAAGCGTTGGACTCTTGGTTTCAGCTCAGGTCGTGGCCTCAGGGTCACGATCTCAGGGTCTTGGGATCAAGCCCTGGGTCAGGCTACATGTTCAGCCGGGGGTCTGTTTCCCTTCCTCTCCCTCTGCCCCCCCACCACTCTCTCTCTCTCTCTCTCAAAAAAAAAAAAAAAAAAAAAAGAATTGGGGTTTTGAATAGGTTTTTAAAATAAAAGTCAAGGTGGAATGTCTCGTTGGCTAGAACATGATGCAGAGATCCAAGCTGCCCCACTGATTCATCAGCTTCTTCTGGGGAATGAGAAGGACCACAGGGGGACCCTCCTTGCCAGGGACAGAGAGCTGTCAGGTTACCAAGGCGGGTGCTGGGTCACCTTTGTGTGCACAGAACAACCCGTTTGTTCAAAACAAAACAAAACAAAACACACTGACCCACTTCCCTGTGTCTCTTCTAGAGGCTGCTCCCGACTCGGGCCAGAAATCTACCCCGTTAGTCATGGGTGGGGAACTGGGATGCATGTGCTCATGAAATGGCCCCCTGGCAGGGACTGGGCACTTCGGGGGCAGAGAATTCCGTGGGCTGCTTCGAGAGGTTTCCCCGGGTGCAGGGTGGACTCGCAGGGACCGCCCTTCCTCAGACGTCTCCCCAGGGGAGGAATATGGCCAAGTCGGTATTTGCCTTCTGGCCAGTCTGTGTTCTCAGCTTGGAGCCTACTTGGTTTCTTTCTTCCTTCTCGGGGGACAGGGAGGAAATGGTTTTGTTTGTCCAGGTGCCACCAGTCCAATGACTGATTGGGGCACATGAGTGTCTTCAGGGCGTAGTATCAGATCTAGTCCCCGTGATGTCTCTATTCCTGATCTGGGTGTGCTGTAAACAGCAGGTTGATTCAAAACGGGGAGGCATTGGGAAACCCTTTGGGTAGGAGATTTCGAAATGAGATTTCGATTGGGAAAAATACAGTGGGGTGAGGTTCTAAGGAATAAAAGAGACAGAAAACACTCCCTTCCTGGCTCTCGGCTAGACCACGGGGATACAGGGGAGAGCCTAGACAAGCCTAGAGTGGAGGGGTGGGGGCAGCCAGCAGGAGCACACGGCCGGCCTCGCCTCTTCCCCCCGCCGACGAGGAGGCGAAGCCACAGCGGGACCAGACTTTCAGTCTACGGCACGCCAGCAGCGGCAAGGTACAAATAGATCAGAGGCCCCCACAGAAGAGCGAGGGACCTCTTTCCTTTCCAGGGGAGCAGGGTTGGCAGGAGGATTAGGAGAAAAATTTAGTTACAGAAAGATTTGAAAAGGCTTGTTGGATAATCGAGGAGAGAGGAGTAGGTGAAACAAGGAGTAAAGCTCGTGAACCCAAAGCTCCAGCGACCCCCACAGGAGGGGCAGCCTCACGCTGAGGAAGGATGGACAGATGGCTGGGCAGCTCCGGACACCCTAGCATCGGGTGCCTCTGACATGAAGAGCACGGAGGACGGTGCTGCCAGGGTCCAGAACCACGGGCGGTGGCCGTGAGAAGGAGGAGAGGGAAGCCTGGGGAATAAGGAGAGGAAGAGCAATGAAACCAACTCCGAAGATGAGAAGGACGTGAACAGGAGGAAAGGCGGGAGGGGCATCCTCGGAGGAGCAAACAAGGAAAGAAAAGGAGAGTGAAGATCTGAAGGCCTTGGAGAGGCGCGGTCAACACGCAGTCTCTACACGGGGTCGGTACTCAGAAAGCTTGTCATCGGGTCAACAAATCCCTTTCATGGGGGCACCTGGTGGCTCAGTGGGTTGAAGCCTCTGCCTTTGGCTCAGGTCATGATCTCAGGGTCCTGGGATTGAGCCCCGCATCAGGCTCTCTGCTCAGCGGGGAGCCTGCTTCCCCCTCTCTCTCTGCCTACTTGTGATCTCCCTCTCTCTGCCAAATAAATAAATGAAATCTTTTTTAAAAAAAATCCCTTTCATCTAGAGGGAGGAGGAAAGTGGTGCTCTTTGAGGGTGTAGTTTGGCACCATACTGCGTAAAAACCGTGCATGGCCCTGTAAGAACCAGCTAACCAGTTATGAATGAGAGGGGTTTATGATTCATGAGCGCGCCTACCACCTCCGCCCAGAAGCCGTGACTGCCCTCGTCTCGTGCAGGGTGCGGACCCATCTAACCAGAACCGCCGCCCGGCCTCTCCCAGTCTCCTTAGATGACAAGCTGCGGCATCCTTGGTCCGCCCAACTCAGCCCCCAAGCACCTCGCCCAAACATCAGTAAACAAGTGTAGGTAAACGGAGTCACAGACCTCTGTGCTTTGGGCTACTTCTCCTCTTTCCCAGCACCCAGCACACCACGAACCAGGGACGTCTCAGCACAGGCTCTGTACTCTTTCCTTAAAGGGCAGTCGGAAGGTCTCCAAACACCTTCCTCTGAGCTCAGAGTGAGTTTACTTTCTTTGGCTTTTTATATTCTGTTACCACGGACCAGGACCTCAGTCCCCCTGAGCCAGGTGGGAAAATTGCCTGTCGCCTCTAGCGTGTCCAGCATTCCCCGCAGCCCACGTGAACATGACCAGTTTGCAGCTGGCCGGCTTGCCTGCCAAGTCTGAGCCAGAGATGAATGTTACGAACAACAACCTCTCCCATTTGTTTAGGGATTTATACCTCGCAAAGCAAATAATTATCTTATTTAATCCTCACAGTAATTCTTCGTTACTGTTACTTCCACTTGATAGACATCGAATTTCTGAAAGATAAATTGTTTTCCTCAGGGTGAACTAGCAGACTAAGATTCACTCGTCCTCTGACTGCAGATCCTCTGGGCTTTCTCTACAAGGTCATGGCCCCCCTAGAGATTTTAGAGAAATAGCAGAGTTGGGATTCCTGGATCTCTCTCCTGACCCCTAGTTCTACACCGCAGGTGACCTCCAACATCACCAACACCACGTACAAATGTACACCTTCTTTGTACATTTCCTCTGCCAAAGACTCTTTCGAATTCCCCAAAAGTTTTCATTGCAAAATCAAAACTGGGATCATTGTAGGAAAAGTATAAAATACAGATGAACAAACAAGACAATAAAACCATAATTCCACCATTGAGTAATAATAGCTCAGTACTATAAGCGCTGTGTCTAGTCTTCTCTAATTTTTATGATGTACGTGAGGACTTACTCGTGTTTACCAAAATGTAAAATGGGCCTACCCATAACACTGTTTTTGGAATCTGCTTTTTAAACTTAATATATTGCTAACATTTTCCTGTTAGGAAATATTTTTGTACTGTCGTGTTTATTGGACACATAGTATTTCATTATAATTCTTGATGGTACTCTAGAGTTAAATGTTTCGATTGTTCCTATTTGTTCCTTATTTTGACCAGTTTTATGATAGACTTCTAGATCTGATTTTGATTTTCATTTCTTTGAATGAAGCTGAATTTTTTCACATGATTTTTATCATTTGAAGCTCGTTCATGAATAGCCCAACCCTACTATTTACAGCTTTCAGTAGTACATATATATTTTTTATTGATATGTAAGAACTCTATATTGAGGCCAAAATCGTATCTGCTAAAAACTCATTTACATCTCATTTCAATGCCCATTTTGAATTCGGCACATACTGATTTCCCTGACTCTCCCAACCAGACTATGGATGCTTTGCTCTTTTTCCTCTACTTTTTCTGTAACAAGTTCCCCCCAAACAAAGTAACCTTTGTAAAGGGCTCTCCCTCCAGTGCTCACCCCCACGAGCACTCTGGCCTCCTTAGGGAACGCCACTCCTCCCCTGCTAGGCACCAAGGTCAGTAAGGATGGCTCCCATCCCTTCTGCCCTGACCTCCAAAACCTTATCCTTGTCCCCTTACCCCAGCCTCTGGCTTGGGGGGTGAGGAGTGATGGTGGACCCCCCGCAGCTCTGGAATAACGCTTCAGAAAACCCTGACGTGAACCTCTCAGAACCTCTGGGAAAATGCTGGAAGAGAACGCTTGGGGGATGTTGGTATCAGATGAGAATCATCTGTGGGGGAGGAAGTATTAGGTCTCTCGTGGCAGGAATGGAGAGAACCCCACCCTCCGAGGGCCCCTCGTGCTTCTGAGCAAGGCCCTGTGGCAGGGGCGGCTGGCAGCCAGCCTGCGGTCCTCCTGAGTCTCAGGCGGTCCGCTCCTTTGCCCTGTTATTACTGCCGCAGGTTTGTTTGTGCCTCTGGCAAGAGGGACGCAAGTCCTACCAGTTCTCCTGGTGTCCTTCAGCAACTCACCCTGCGCCGGTGGGGAGGAGGAGGCGCCCAGGCCTGTTACCTGGAGTGCCCCCCCAGGAGGCGGGGGAGGTGGGGAGGGGGCTGGGCGGGAGCCGGCTGGACAGGACAAGCCGAGGTGGTGAGGACAGGATGAGTTTCTTCCCCGCCAAGATCACTACCTTGGAAAACTGGGGCTGTAGGCAGGAGGTCAGGGCACACGTGGGGGTGGATGCTGGGAGTGCACTTTGGAGCTCCTGTGGGTTTGGAACGTCCTGGCCCGCTCTCACTCCCCTGAGTGTCTCCCCTCCCGCCCTTTCTCCGGGTTTGGCATGTTTGGAAGATGGCCGTGACCTTAATAGGAACAAGACCCCTGGCATTTCTATGGTAGGAACTAGATTCTCACACTTTTGGCCCCCTTGGTCTCTGCAGAGGACTTTGGCTTTTTCCCTGCAGCCCAACTTAGGAGTTCCCAGAACTGCCTCTTTTTCTATTTCTGGGAAGACGGCGTGATGCTCGACAGTGAGAGGCTGGGGGTTTCAGCCAGGGGCCAGGTGGACGTGGTGACCTTGACAGCATGTGACCTCTTTAGACTTCACTTTCCTCATCTGGACAGACGGCAACAGCGCCGACCTTGGAGCTGGTGCATAGTCCACCAGAGGGATGGGAGGGGGGTTCCCAACCATGTCGTGTGTTCTCTCTCCTTTCCTTTCCTCAGCCCTACTGATGTGCATGACACTGGGGAGCTTCAGAGACCTCTGCTCGAGGGTGGGGACCTGGGGCAGCCTGGCCTCTTTCCCGCTGTCCTGGGTGCTCACCCGCCTGCGCACCTGTCCCACCTCCCCTCCCCCACACGGACTGGGTCACCTTCGTTTCCCCCAGCGGAAGGTGACCTCTGGAGCCCGGACTCCATGCCTTATTCATCTTTGCAAAGCCAACACGTCGGCACAGAGCTTGACACGGAGGAGGTGCTCGGGGTCCAGAGAATAAGTAAAGAACTGAAAGGAAAAGATCTCCCATTTCATAATCGCTGAGAATCCCACAGACAAGAGCCCCAACTTGAGAGGGCAGCAGACCTCAGGCTGGAGACTGGCCTCTCCGCTCGCTGTCCACGTGAGCTTGAGCAAGATACTTAATCTCCCTGAGCCTCAGTTTCTTTGTTTAAAAATAGACCAGTAATAGCTACCTCCTAGGGTCGTTGTGGGGATTAGCGATGATGTCAGAGGGAAGCGAAGCTCAAGGCCGCCTGGCGCACAGTAGGAGTTCAGCCAGTGGAAGCCACGATTAGCTGTCATTATAGGACCCTGACACGTCAGCCTGAGGCAAAGGCTCCCTCCGAGTGAGTTCCGGAGTTAGCAGGGAGTGACGCCCGGGGCCGCAGGAGCCTCTCTGGGTCCCTCTGCCCTCAGCAGTGAGGAGGCTGCTGTTGATGTCAGAGAGCAGTGTGGCCCGGCAGTGGGGACACTGAGCAGCCCACCCTGTGACCCTCACTTGCCTGGGTTTCTTCTCCACGGGGGTGAGGGTGGCGGCCCCTTGAGCCTGAAGTCAGAGGAGTCTAAGGGCCGGGGGTGTCCCCGTTTGTGATGGGGCAGGTCACACTGTGCAGCTGGCGCCCCGCCCTCTCCTTGGAGCGTGTCGTGAGACCCCTGATTTGTGTGTTACTCTACTTTGAAAGAAGGATGAGGGTAGACGTCCTTGCCCAGGTGGTGTAGAGAGAATAAGTGAGGAACAGAGGAAATCGGCCGCTTGATACCCAGCTCTCACATTCAGGAAACAGAACCTGGAAGATTAATTCTCAGTGCTCCGCCCTGACTGGGGACCGGAATCCTCGGGGCCCGAGCCCCTCGTGCCAGCGAGCCTGCCCCCTCGGGGAGAGCTGCCTGGCGAGAGGAGCTGACTGATCGGCTATAGGAACTAAAAAACGCTGGAAGTTCGAGCCTGGGTGATGGGGGATGCAATATCGAAACAGATTCTAGAAACTCAGGAGGGGGAGACGGGCATGAGGAACGGAGGAGGGCACATTGGTCTTGGACGCAAAGAGGGTGGGACACTCTGGGTCAGGGGGCTCCCATCTCCCCAGGGAGTGGCCTGGTTCTGGGCGGCTCTGGGGGACAGGCCAGGGCCAGAGGCGGTGCGAAGGGGTCTGCGGCCCCCAGCCGGTCTAGGTCTCCGTCCCCAGCGTACGAGACAGCACCCCACTTGATCTCTTTCCAGTGTTGTCTTTCCCATTCCGTTCTGTCCCCTAGCATTTCACCCCGGCTCTGCCTTCTTGGGAACGGTAAACAGGTCCGGAAATCGTGACCACTGCACTCTGGCCTGGACTTTTCGAATTTCACAGGTAGAAAGAGTCTTGAAGATTGTTTCGTCCGGCCTTCAGTCCCGTGACAGAACCCTGTTAGAAATCGCTAACAGATGGCTTCCCAGCCCCAGCCCTCCCAGTGACAGTGCCCGCCCCCAGTCACCCCCTCGGTGTACCATGCCCAGGGCTGGGAAGTCTACTCCCTGCAGTGGGGTGTGCCTCACCTGATTCTCCCCTCTCGGCCCAGGTTCAACAGCTGGAACCCCCCGGGGTAAGCCTTGCCCTGCACCCCAAGGCAGCCGCCTCCACCTCAAGCTGTTGGTGAGTTGCTTTAAGGTTTTCTTGAGATGGGGGCCTAGAGACGTAAAGGCTTTGTATCAGAAAGGGACTTTCGAACTCAGGAACCTGGCTCATTTTATAGTCGAGGAGCCTGGGGGGTTAGGTCCCTTGCGCAAGGCCCCGCAGATAGCACGAGACAGGACTGGGCCTCAAACCCACGGCCCGGTGACCAGCCCGCACTGCAAGAGGCCACACCGGTTACTGACACCACACTCCTGATGTTGTCCAAGACCATGTTGGCTTTTGGGGAGGCGGGCAGCCCCGTCTCCCCACTGGTGTGTTCAACTTTGTGCCTGTCCGCTAAGCCCCCTCAATTGTTTTACAACTTTATTTTCTCCTGGTTGTAGAAACAATATATGCTTATATTTTAAAAAATCAGAAAATATGTAAAAATATAAGGTGTAAACCTTTCTAGCACTTCCTATTGTTGTAAAGTGCTCGCCGCCCCCCCACATTCGGTTGCTTTGTTTTTGGCTGTAAAAATAGAGCTCTGCTTTTATCCTCGGTGAGGTCATCTTGCTGGGCCCCTGCCGGCTCTCCTGTCAGAATCTGGTCGTAGCTCTGGCTGGCACTTGGGCGGGGTTCCAGAAATGCCTCTGGCTGAATGAATGGAGCAAGCGTCCAGGTAGCTGATGGACATAGTGAGACCCTCTGCCCACACCTCTTCCCTCTGGGCTTGACCCCGCTCTTCCCCGCCCCCCTCCCCCGCCCGAAACACCTTCCCCTTTCTTAGGTTCTTATTATTCAGATCCCCTGTTTTTCCAGCCCAGCTGGGGCTCCCCTTCTTCCAAGAAGTCTTTACTCTTTCAGGTGCAAAAGACTCCTTTTTGGGTCCCACCGCATCTGTAGTCCAGTGACACCCATGTCCTTGGTTGTATGTTGACCCCCATTCTTCTCTTCCCCCCGCCTGGCTGGGGCCCATTTCCTAGTCCTGTCCTTTCTCCCATGGCACCCACACTACAGGGTCTGGAGACCATGACGGGCCTCATAATGGGGTCGTCTGGCCTGATGCCACGGGGGAAGGGCTCCTCGGGGTGGTGTCCCACAAGGGAGTTCTTCTAAGGAGTGGGACAGAAAGCAGCGGCTCACAGGAGCCCCAGGAACATTCCCCCACCCCCACCCCTGGCTTCCTAGAAGCTTATCCCCGGCTCCTGGCTCCTCCTGAGGTTGACCTAAGCGGTTAGTCATCTGGGTTCCCAATGATGGGTTCTGCTCATCTTGGGACAGGTCAAAATGGGATTTGGTTGGCCTTTCACACTGGGAGGCTTCTCAAGATAAAAACCCTCTGGCTACTGAAAGAGACATAAGGAGGGTTAGGGGCCTTGCACTCCTCTGGGCTTCTCACAGGGGCCTTACGGGACAGACCCGTGTTTTCCTTTCTCTTCACAGCACTAGGACACGAACCCTTTTCATACCTCCTAGAACATCACGTCGAAGACCCAGGCCTGGCAGCCGCCCGCCTCCTTGGCTGTCCCTCTAGCAGGGGGGACATGATGGAAGAACACGGAACTGGGTCCCCAGACCCGGTCTCCCTGAGCAATCCTGGGTAAGTGATGGGGAAGGCCAGTTAATCTCTAAATTCCCGTCTGGTTTGAATTGCCCAGAGGGCATGCTGCACACTGGTCTCTGTAGCAGGCGGAGGGCATGGTGAGACCCAGGCCTGCTACCCAGCTTCTCTGTGCCCGTGGGGGTGGCCGCGTCTTCCGGGCAGTGGCTGAAAGATCAAGTGAGCCAATGTGGGTGAAACGCAAGTGTGCCTGGCACAGAACACGAGCTGTGCAGATGTGGCCAGCCCTGTGCTAGGTGCCCGACCCGGAAGTGATGTAACCTTTGTGCCCTGTCCTTTGGGATCCCATCTTCCTTCTGCGGTCCAGGCAGGTGCTAGGAAGGGAAGCAGAAACCAGACCCCGAGCGACTATGCTGGCCTGGCGGAGGGCCATGTCAGGACGAGGGGGCGCCGGGCAGGGGGGTCGAGCGGCCCAGGGCTCAGTCGGCAGGCCCTGAGTGCCGAGACCAGGGACAGGCCGCCCCATCTGTGCGGGTCAGATTCTTGGCTTGACTCGAGGCTCATTGGTTACCGTAAAAGGGGAAAGCTTTGCCTAGAATGCAACAACTGTTTGATTAATTTCCCTGCAGGTGGAAAAAGAGGTCTATAAGACAAAAAAGCACAAATGCAGAAAACGATAATTCTTTGATTTTAATAGTTGGGGGAAAGTTATAAAATAAAACAGACAACACAGAGCCGTAGGACTCCCTCCGATTGCAATAACATAGGGCTATAGAAATGTAAACGAAACAGAGCTTCCAGATAAGGTTATTTTATACCATGTAACTTCCAGAATACAGCAGCTCCCAGACACTCTAAAGTAAAATAAAACAGGAGTCTTCCAGAAACAATCTATACACAGTCGGAGGGCGGTCCGAGAGCGCACCTTCCCCTTGGTCTGGGGCTGGTTCTGCTCAGGGACTCAGCTTCACGCACCGCCCAGCCCACTGCATTCTTGGACCTCTTTCCAGTTTGCCTTCTCCTTCTTCGGCAGGCTGGCTCCGACCCTGCCCCCTCTCCCTTGGGACCCCACACCCCTTTGCCTGCACCGATAGAGCCTGGTGGCTGATTTCCTCCGAGGGAGCCAAGCAGCCCTGGGATGGCTCGCTCCTTATGTGCTCCTAACCCAGCCACGTGAAAAAGTCAGAAAGTAGGCTACAAATGCAACGTGTCAACCCTCCAATACTGCCCTCCCGAGAGGCCTCTAATGGGTCCCAATTTTTTGCTGCTGCCCTAGGGTTTTTCACCCAACCAGGGAAAGGGCAGGCCTTGCAGCCTGGTCCTCTTCTCTTCTCAGCGTCTCAGATGGTGGACTCGGGTCGATCAAGGACTCATCACCCCACCGGCCTTTCTCCTACAGCCGCAGCTGGACGAACAACGGTGAGTTGTTCCACAAAAGGTCCGTTATGAGGAGGCAAGCAGGCTCCTGGTAGCCCCCAGGCAGGCCTTGAAAGGATGTGGGAGGGAGGCAAAGCCCTCCCCGGGGGAGGAGGAGGAGCCAATGCAGTGCACCCCAGCAGACGGGGAGCCCCAGGCAAAGCTGGAGGAAGGTCTCTGGTGAAATATCTCCGGAGGTACAAGGGGTGGGGGTGGCTCAGGGCAGCCCCCCTCCCCGCCAGAGCCAAGGCACAGAGGAGGTATGAAATGTCCAGGATAAATAGAACTGCGTGGAGAGGGAACAAAGCCAGCTCCATCCTCTCTTTTAAAAATAGCCACCATTGGCACCAAAATATATTAATATCTGTACATGTGTCATCTTTAAAAAAAAAAGGAAATAAAACTTCCTTGGCACCTTGTCATCGGTTTCCTAAAAATGAGGTGATGTGTGGAAAGGCCTCCTGTGTGTGCACGTGTGTCCACGGCTGTGCGGTGTGTGCACCGCCCGGTGGGAAGGGCCGAGACCCCTGCCGCGGCCCTGAGCCTTAGACGCACTGTGGGGCAGGCAGGCGCCAGCTCCCTCAGCACCTTGCTTTGCCCGGCTGCTCTCCGCCAGTGCTCGTCCCTCCACTGTGACGGGGGGACCTGCAGCTCCCGCCCCTGCGCTCTGGAGAAGCCTGGCCGCCGAGCATCCCCCCGACCCTGTCGTTTGTCCGTCCTCTGGGAGGGAAGCCCTCTCGCTGCTGGCGGGCTGCTTCACGGGGAAGGCAGCCTGGGTGGGCCTCGCCCGCGTCGGCCCGGCCTCAAAGCGGCCTCTGCCCGTCCCACAAAACCGCAAACGTGAGCCAAGCTCAGTGCCGGCCCGAGCGGGCATGTGAGCCGTGGGGGCTCCAGATCCGGTCACCACCGGGCAGCGGGCAGGCGACCCAGGCCGGGCGGGGCCGCTCAGAGGTGGTGGTTGCCCTGGAGCAGGGAGGTGACGGTGTTCTGCAAGGCCACGGCCACCTTCTTGGAGGTCTTGCGCAGCAGCGGGCTGTCTGGGTGGTGCTCCTTCAGGTGCAAGACGTGGCCCTCCTGGCTCTCAGACGTGCAGCCGCACTCCTCACACACGTACAGCTTGGCCCGCCGCTCCTTGTACGCGTACTTCTGCTGCACGCCGTGGATCTTCTTGAGATGGGACTCCAGAGAGCAGCGCTGCGTGAAGGCCTTGTCGCACAAGCTGCATTTGTAGGGCCGCACACCTGCGGGGAGGGGGGCGCCGGGGTCAGGGAGCCCATGGGAAGCCCGTGGGCCGCTTCCCCGACACAGAGAGGCCGGGCCACCTGAGCCTGGGCGGGAGGAGCGGAGGAGGCCGGTCCCATCTCTAGCTCCCTGAGGTATCGAACCCATGAGCGGAGGGGGGCTTCTGCCCTGAGCTCCAGGACGCCCCTCCCGGGCCGCGGATCACCCCCCTCACCGGGCAGATGCTCCCAGGGGCTCCTCTCACCAGTGTGGGTGCGGACATGCCTCTTCAGGTCAAATGTGTCATTGAAGCCCTTCCCACAGTAGGTGCACAGGTGTCTCTTGACGTCGTTGTGACACTTCATGTGGCGGTTCAGCATGCGCTGGTAGGTGAAGGCCTTCTGGCAGATGTGGCAGGTGAAGAGGTCTCCACTGGGACTGTCCCCCAGGGTCACCTGTGGGCGAGGATGGGGTTTGCGACAGCCGTCCGGGAGCTGGGGCTGCAGGTGGGCGTGCCATGCCCCCCCCAGGGACAGCCAAGCTCGCCCTCCGAGGCCGCAACTCTGCGCCACTGACTCACAGATCAGTGTGGGAGGGACCCAAAGGAGCCTTTGGGTCAACGGTCGGATGGCCTCCGGCCTCCCAAAGCCCCTGCCACTCAGCCCCTCTGCCCTCTCTAGAGATGGTCGAGGAATGACCTGTAGAAGGGGTCACCACCGCCTGTCAGGAAAGCCTCCCGTCACTGGGCTCAAAGCTGCCGTTCTGCACCTGGGCCCCCTGTCAGCCTCCTCTGAGGCAGGAGGGGGGACAGCCAGGACATGCCCCCTGAGGGGCCGCTGGGAGCCTGGAGCCTGGCCCCCTGCTTTTACGGGGCCAGGCCTGCCGCGGTATGAGGGGAGGCCCGGTGCCATCCTCACGACCCTCTAAGCCTTCGTTTCTTTTGTCACTATGGAAAATCTCAAATCGGAGGTGGAGACGAGCTCTGTGACTACGGTGACTATCATTTAGGATTTAGGGCGGGTCTTGTTTTATCATTTAGGATTTAGGGCGGGTCTTGTTTTATCTTTCTGTCCCAACCTCCCCCCCCCCCCCCCGCCTCCAGCCCTGGATCATTTGGAAGCAAATCCTGGCCACCCCGTGCCCCTTGGGAAGTATGCAGCTC
>CM053613.1:4405892-4418992 GCA_028646535.1 Procyon lotor
TGGAAGCAAATCCTGGCCACCCCGTGCCCCTTGGGAAGTATGCAGCTCCAAGTGATGGCCGTGCCTTTCCAGCCATGTGGCTGCACAGGGAGACACGGTCTCCACCCTCCATGTCCATTACCGTCCAGAGGTTGCTTGTGCTCTGCGGGCGGCCTTGTTGCCGGCCCCTCCTCCCACCAGCCCCTCCTCTACTGCGTCGGGGCCCAGGGAGAGGCCCCCTGTTGCCAGCCAGTCGAGACTCCTCAGATGCACCTGCCACCCCGTCCCCTCTGCGCTCTCTCCACGCCGTTCCTACCGACCAGGGTCCAGGGGATGAGAGGAAGGCCCACAGCGGCTCAGGGCCACTGTGCTGGCTCCCCGGCCACCCGCCATCTGGGGGTTCCCATCTAGTTACAACACGCGCTTGGCCTACACGGGGAAGAGAGGAAGGAAGGGCCTTCCGCTGCCTGCTTTCTTCAGTCCCGCGGCACACAGAACGGAGCTGCAAGAATCATTCCACTAGCTCGCTGCTGGCAAGTGCTTCCAGATCCTAGACCTTTCGGGAACATCTCGGCCAGGGACAGCCTCGCTGGCTGCGCGCTTCTCGAAAGTGAGGGCATTTCTGCTGCCTCCCGCCTTCCTTACAGTTCCCACTGCTGAGGCTGAGCGCAGTGGGCGGCTCCGCAGGCCTTGCCCTAGATGTGGGGGCTCAGATGCCGAAGGGGCAGGAAGTGGCACACTCGGGGGAGGGGAGACCGCCGGGCACGTGCCTCAAGGGACAGCCAGCCACCAGCTGGACCCCAGAGCTCTCTCTGGATGTGGCACGGAGGGGAAGCCAGGAGAAGGGGTGGGGCCAGGCTCCTGTCCCCAGCTTTTCCTAGGACTTGCAAAGAGGTGGCTCCCCTTAAGGCCAGAAACAAACCAAAATAAATCCTAGAACGGACTCGCAAAGGTGAAATGTTTCTAGAACCTTCTGCTTCTTCCCAATACGTGACACTGTCGCTTTAGACCTACTTCTCTTCTTTTTCACCCCGACCTGTGCCCTGCTGGGTCCACTTCTCAGCAGAAACTCGGACCCAGATCCAAGGCCAGCCGCCGCCTGGGTCTCACTGTACCCAGGCTGGTGGGCGGGACACAGGTGCACAGGCGCGCTCCAGGCCCGGGAGACAGGGCGAGGTACCTTCATCTTCGTGCGCAGGAAGCCGTGGTCTCTGCTCTGGGGCTCTGCCAAATGACTCATGTCTTCGGAGGGCAGCTGGGCTACCACGCAGGGTCCCGGGGCCACACCATAGCTGGAGTCCCGAAGGCTCATGTCCAAAACCAGGGGACAAGACGGGGGTTCAGCCACTGACGGCTCTGGCTCCCGGTAGGGTTGTGGTGGGCAGAAGCCCAGACTGACTGCAGAGAGAAGAACAACCAGGTGAGGGGTCTGGCGGGGAGAACAGGATTCAGGGCACTCTCCGGACGGCTGCCGGGCAGTGGGCCGGCCGGGCCCGGGAGCCTGCGCCTGCCCCTCGCAGGCACATGGCAGGGCGGGCTGCGCCCAGCCCGTACTTGCTGCCCCTCCCTCCTGCCCCATTAAGGTAATTACAGGGGACGCCCGCAGGCCTGCCCGCTGAGTAATTTGTGTCTTAGCGGAATTGGGCGGACCGAACCTGCCCTGCCAATTATCCCTCCAGAGTTGTCCGCCTGGCCCACCTGGGCCAGTCCCTCTGGATTCCAGGTCTCATCCATGCTGCTGCGTCGACAAGGGGGCACCACCAGAGGCCCGGGGCCCAGGGATTCGTCCCTGGCCCCGAAGGGTCCCCCATGGCCCAGGCCACCCTGGGCAGCTTCTACAGGCCGATTAAGCGGCTGGCCTCGGGGGAGCGGGTGGTCCTCGGGGCCGGAGGGTATCTGCTGCTGCAGCTCCTCGGGGCTCTAGGCTCCCCACTCCCGCTGGCCAAGCTGGGCAGGCAAATAGGCCAGTGAGGTGGAGCGGGGAGGAGGTCGGGCGGCAGCAGGTGGATGCCGCGGAGCGGTCTCCTGGGCGCCATGCCCAGCTCTTATGCAAGCCTCCCCCACAGTGGGGACCGCTCGCTCGCCCCGGCACAGCGAGGGCTGGGCTCCCAGCCTCCGCCCTCCAAGGCACCGAGGCACCGATACCTGGCAGCCCTCGGTGGCGGCCGCTCCCCGCGACCGACCGACCGACAGCTCACACCGAAGGGGGCCAGAGAGGCTTGGCCCCCGTTGCGGGGCCGGGAAGAGGACGCGCTGCCCAAGTGACACAGAGGGGACGGGTCTTGGAGCTGACCAAAGCGGGGCCGAACTAATGTTTTAATCTATCAGTCTTTTCCTTCCCTGGAAGGCTCAACTCTATACAATTGGCCCTTTAACCAGGCAGCGACCGGTTAGGGGCACAGAGCCCCACCCCCACTGTCAAAAATCCGAGTGTAGGTTTTCACTGCCCCAAAACGTCACCGCCCAGAAGCCTTACTGAGAAAGGAACAGTCGAGTAACACGTAGTTCGCATGTGCTATGTGTCGTAACGATAAGGCAAGCTAGGGGGAAAAATGTGTTATGAAGAAAATCCTAAGAAAGAGAAAATACATTCACAGCCCCGTGCTGCCTTTATGGAAAGGACCCCACGGGTGTGAGTGGCCCGGCGCACAGTTCTAACCCGTCTTGTTGTGCGAGGGTCCGGTGTACTTAAAGCCCATAAGCCAGAGACGTTTTGCAAGCTGCGAAAGGAAAAATCAAGATGGGCATAGGAAGGAAAGGTCGAGTGTGCTTCTGGGAGATGGACTTAGGAGGCCCAGTAAAGGTCTCGGACCGAGGAACAGGGCCCAGCACACCCCCTGTCCCTGGGGCTGCTGAGACGCAGAGGCAGGGGGACCCAGGAGGAAGGGCGGCCCCAGGGCAGGGGGGCTGGAGGCAGAAGACCGGGAAGGCCCAGGAGCTACTAATGGAGGAAGTGTGAATATGAAGCACCAAACAAGAAGTTTCGGGAGAGGCCCTGGCTCTCGCCCCCTCAAAACACAACAAAGGTCTGACGAGGGAAGAATGCGCCTGCCTGCCGCCCAGAACCCGTTCAGCTGGCACTGGCGTCCGTCCGTCTGTCCGGGGGACTTTAATGAGCCACCTCATTCCTGGAGTTGATTCACCAGTGCCTGGCCCGGCGCCTCCCTCTGAACCCTGGGAGGCTGGTGGGGGGTGGGGGGTGGGGGGCAAGCTCTCGGGGGTCCCCCCCACCGCCCCCCCGTGACCGCTGCCTGTGCACACCGGCTGGGGGCCAGGAGTGGGCAGGGGGCAGCTTCTGGCACCACTTTACCAGCTACTGGAGAGAGATCTTGGCCGAGGATTCAAAGCTGAATGACAATTGCCATTTCTCAGTCCGTGTAGAGACAAACAGAAACCTCTACCCTCTTCTGTCTTTCAGTATCAGAGAGCGTGAGCGACGCTCCTGGAAGTTGGAGCCCGGCCACACCGCCCGCCCGCACAGGCAGCAGTGACAGCAGGTGAGGGCTAACCAGTCTGTGCTCAGAAAGAGCTGTCACTCTCGGCTCCCTCGCTCCTCGGAGGGGGTGGCGGTGCTCGCAGTGCTCAGGGCGGCGCTGCGGACCCCTGCCAGCCAGGGACCCTGAGTTCCTGTGCCTGCCTGTCCCATTCCTGGGAGCCGGAACCCAGGAGCAGGGGACAGGGAGGGAGCCCGCCCGACTGCTACCCCCCCCCCCCAGCCAGAGCCAGGGGCAGGGGGCGCTGGACAGGCAGCCACAGGGTGCCAGGGTGGGGATGTTTGCCTCGGCCCAGCCCGCCGAACCTGTCCTCCCGCCAGCCACCCCCGTGAGCACGCCCCTGCCGACGCCGCACGCACAAGGAGTGCTCATCGGCGTGCCGCTCCTGTCCCTGGGTGTCACTGGGTGGCACCGGGTGGCAGGAGGCAGGAAACAGAACTGGTCGGGCCCTGCTTGTGCTGCTCTCTGTCCCCTAATTAGATGTTTCCGGCAAGGCGGCGGCCGTGGCGACTCATCACCCGCCCACAGCTGCAGAGCGGCAGGGCCAGACCAGCTGGCCCTCCCCCTACTCCCCCGGGGGGTTTGCGGGTTCCCCTTCTGTTGGCCCAGCTCACCTCTGCTGGACGACATGGAGGGCACGGGGCTCGGGGCAGCTTTCCAGCCAAGGGCCGGCTCCCCACCTCTTGGCCCTAAAATCCCCTCTCTCACCAGTCCCCAGATCGCACGCTGCTGGCCACACACTGGCCAGAGGGCCAGGTCCTACCCCACGCCAGGCCTTGGGTCAGGGCTGCTGTCTAGGGAGAGCGGATGAGGCACGTGTGAGGACACCTAGCCTCTGACCGCAGGGGGGCTGCGGCTGACCTGGGGGGCGGTGGGGGGGTGCTGTGACTCAGCTCCGAATGGGGAGCGACCATGTATCAGCAAGACCCACACTGGTGTGAGGTGGCCTTGTCCCTTATCAGGAGAGGCAGGGGTCCCCCAGCCCCCGTGGGTCACCTAGCAGTGCCCGAAAGGCAGCGAGGGCCGGCCAGCTGGCAGAGGTGGGCAGCCCTGGAAACAACGGGCCCGTTCCCCAGCCTGAGGCTTCCGTCCTGTGAATGCCAGGTGTCTCTTGCAGGCAGTCTCTTTTTCCCCTTTCCCAAGTGCCTTTCGAAGGCGACACCCAGCCCCTCAGCAACGGGCACCTCGGCCCTCGCGCCAGGGTGGGCCGCCCTGACCAGCCGCGGACGGTGCCTCCCTTTGCCTCCTCCCCCGCCTTTCCAGTCAGCACGGGGCTCGGCCCCCCTGTGGGACCCCGAACCTGTTGCAAGTGAACGCCAGCAGTGACCACCCTTCGCTCTAGTCTTCCCTGTGCCCAGAGGACTTGCCCTCACCTGCTTTCTTTCTGGGACAAACGGTCTGGCAGGAGTCTGTCTCGGGTCACCCCAGCCGGGAGCAAACAGCTTGGCAGCTGGCAGCCTACGAGACAGCACCCCACGGGACAGGCAGGAGCCCCATCTAGGCCACTGTCCGGCCCGAGTTCCATCCCCATCCACCGACTGGCGCTCTGTGCTCCCAGCCTCGCTCGTGTCCTACCCTGCCGGCACTTCCCAGGAATTAGAAGAATGACCCTCGCTGGAGGCCTGGGCTCCCCCTAGCCCTCACTCCCTCCCGCCAGAAGGCATGTAACTCTGGGGCCCAGAGCAAACTGAGAAGCCTGTCCACCTTGGCCTGGACAGACAGCGGCCCGGGCTCCTGGCCCGCCTAGTCAGCGCCGGGCTGAGCACCTCCCGTCTCCCACCCCTCGGCCTGGCTGCCTCCTTGGGGTGGGCGTGAGTTGGTGAACCGGGAAGACAGACTGCAGAGGCCCCAACACCAGGATGGGAGTGCAGGGGGGCTCAGAAGAAGCCCTGGGATGTCCACATCTAGGAGCACAGCATTTTGGCTTGCAGGCCGCTCCTAGGCTCGTCGACCCTCGAGGGTCTTTCGTTGTGGCTTTTCGTTGTGGCTCAGCAAAGGCTTGGCGTATGGGGCTTCATCCCTGTTTCCCCGGCTTCTCCTTCAGTCCAAGAGATGGAATTTAGCCCTTGGGAACAGGTGCTTCCTCCTCAAGAAGCCGGCATTACTCCCCGCATGTTAATATTGATAGAACAAAAGAGAAATGCCTTGGGAGAAGAGGGCCAGGGAGTGAAAGACTCAGGCCGGGCTCTTGGGCCCAGAGAGGTAGCCTGCAATCTCCCTTCTGCTATGACCTTTCAGCCCGCTGTGCCCACTTCTGGGCTTTTCCCTTGGTTTTGGAAGGGGAGTGAGGCCAGAAAAAGGTTCTGCCCTGGGGATGGGAACTTCTAGAATCGTGCCTCAGGGAGAGGCTAGAGTGCTGGTCAGACCAGGCGCCCTGAGCCGGCTGTCAGTCAGTAAAAGTGTCTCCTCCCAGCGGCTCTCTGATGCCTTAAGGGTCCCCGAGGGCCCCCGGCAGGAAGGTCAGACCTCAAAGGCCTCCCTGTTCCCCAGCTCCCACAGGGCCTCTCCCGGTGGGACCGGGGTCAATGCTCAGCTGGCCACAACGTGCTGAGTCTGGGAGGTGGGGGTGAAGGAAACGTGCCCAGCCGGCTCCTGGGGTCATGGTCGGCTAGTGATGGAATGGCTCAGCCAGGGGACAAGCCACCACAAAACACACTCCCCCCTCACCAGCCATCTGAGGCACCCAAGCGTGGCCCGAGAACATTCCCTTTCTCATTTCCAAAACCTGTGGGAAAACTCCCTAGTGGGCCACATGGCTTTTAGAGGCTAAATTAAGTGCTTTGCCTTCTACCGTTTGCTTCACCCCATAGGACTCGCCCTCCCCAGAACGACGGGGGTAAATGCTCACCTGTGCCCTCCAGGTTCAGAGCCGGACCCAACCATCTGGGCCGATCCTGTCGAGTGAGAGGCCTGCACAGCTCCCCTGCCCTGGACAGCAGCAGCTGGTGGCACAGACCCCCCAGAAGCCCTCCTCGCCCGCCGCCTGATGGGACAGCCCCCCCCCCGGGGGGTGGAGGCCTCCCCCAACACTCCCGCAAGGGTCACCAGATCTCTGGTGGGGACCGTCACCAGGATGCAAGGAAGTCCATGATTTGAACAAACGGAATTTCTTTGTCCTTTGTAAAAGTCAACACATGATCTGTTACTGATTGGGATGTGAAATAAAACTAAAAATAACAGCGCACTGTGGCTCCCGCAAGGCTCAGCTCACCTTTAACACAGTCCAAGTTCGGTTTATCAGATCCGAGGGAGCAGCTAAGCAGCAAGACAAACACAGGTGCGGGAGGAGGCAGGAGCGAAGAAGGGGGCTCCGTTCCTCTCCTGGACCTTCCGGAGGTGGAACACCACCCCTCCTACCCACGGGGGAACTTGGTCAGGCAGGAAACTCTAAACAGAACCCTGGGCCCACACCCAGAGCCACCTCAGGTGAGCTGGCAGCTCACCTGCGTTTTGGCCTCAGTTTCCCCTTATTTTAAGGAAGCTCTAGAAGCAGCACCAAGGCGCTTGGGATAACCTGTGAAACATCCCTGCATCGACACAGGCCACTGGATCCTGGCAGGTCAGGCCACAGAGATCTCACCACTACACCCACTGTCTCCACCAGTTTATTCTAGGAGAGAAACTGAGGCAAGAGCCGGTACAGGGCCCCTCACCGCCCTCATTTCACCACTTTCCTACAAGGCCTGGGGCGGTGCCAGGGAGCCTGCAGATCAAGGGTCAAAGTCGGTTGGTTAATTACAACCCCTGCCCCCCGCCCACCTCCCTTGGAGGCGCTGGGCTGGGTGTGCAGTGCAGCCCCCGCCCCACCCCCACGGCGTGGGGAGGGGGAGTTCCGAGGGAAGCTGGCTTTCTCCCGACCAAAGATTTTCTTGGGGGTGGAGGAGGACAGAAGGCACAAAAGTGTTCTCAGGCCTTCCAGAGGAAGATGCCACTTCCTTCTTTCCGAGAGAGAAACAACTCGGGTTACTCATTCAAAAGTGACTCGGACGCTGTCAAGGCGTCCGTCCTCTAAAAAACAAGCCGGGTGCACCAGCGGCCCTGGGGGCCTGGTCCCCTGGCTGGGGGCTGGGCTCCTGAAAAACACTTTCCACTCGGTTGTGTCCTCTCCAACTATGTCCTCGGCAAGGAGGCGCGTTTCTGACAGCGGTGAGACCTGATCCCACCTTAGTCGCCGAGACAGGCGGGGTGCAGCCGGGCGCCGTCCCCGCGGTCTCCGCGCACTCCGCGGGGCGGCTGGCCGGGAACCCCCGGGGGTCTGACCCCCACCACGACCTTCTGGCCACCAGAGTGTGGGAAAGACGGAGAGATCCACGAAGGCGGCTTAAACGAGTTTTCTCTTACATTTTGCACAAATTGCGGCCGAAGCTCCAGCTCGCTCCCTGCCCCCCGAGGTGGCATCGCTCCAGTGCCCTCCTCCCGCCTCATAAAAGTCCGGGCTTTCTGGATTTACGACGTAAGAGTGGAGGGTCGCCTGAGCGGTGACACACCCCGTTGCCTCCCCTGCGCCGCGGCTCCGGCCGGTGGAGGGGAGGGCGGCACCGCGCGGACCCGCGCGCCGCGGACCAGCCTGCCCTCAGCCCAGCCGCGGGGCCTGGGAACGGCTGTCGCCCCCTCCCGCCGGCCCCCGCCCCCAGCCGGCGCCTCCTCCGCCGCCCTCCTCTCCCCTCCCCTCCCCTCCCCTCCCCCCGCGCCGCGGGCTAACGGGGCCGCGGCCGCTTAAACATTAAATCGGGCGCCCCGGCCGCGCCCGCCGCGGGGCTCCGCGCCGCTACGCCCCGCACGCCGGCCGCCCGGACGGCCCCCTCTCCCGACCCTCGGGCGCCGCAGGCTCGGGGGGCGGCGGACCGCGCCTCACCTGGCACGTAGATCTCGCCGCGCTCCTCGTCGGGGAGCTCGCTCCAGTTCCGCTTGCACGTGGAGACGCACGGCTTCTTCACCAGAAACGCGCGGGGCATTTTCGAACCCTCCTCGCCCCGCACCGTCCGCTTCCGCAACTAGAGCCGGGAGCCGTCCCACCTTTCCCGGGCCGAGCGGGAGGCCGGGGGAGGGGAGGGGGCAGTTCGGGGAACGAGTCGCCCAAGCGCCCCCCACGTTCTGCGGGGAGACCGTGCCCGGGACGGCGCGCGCCCGTCTCCCACTCCGCGGGGCCGTGGCCGCCCTCCTTCCAACCGAGGCCCTTGCAGCCAGGTGCACCCGGCGGCGGGGGAAGCGGCAGGTAAGCGTCTCCCGGCTCGACTGGCGTCCCCCGCGGCCGCTCGGGAAGTCTTAAAGTGCGAGCCGGACGGACGGGTTCACGCTTTATTGGCTCGCGGCGGTGTGTGTTGGTGGCTGGGGCGGGGTGGGGGGGTGATCTGAGCTAATTAGCTTGGAGCGTCCCGGGAAGCGACGGCGCATGCGTTGGGAAATAACGGTGACAACCCACCTATTTGTTACCTGTCGAACCGGTTTCCATTCCGCTGCCGGTGAGGTGGCCTCGCGGCCTGGGCGGGGTGGCCGGGCGGAGGCGGGGGGCCGGCGTGGGGCACTCAGCACCCGGCTGCCCCGCCGCCCGCCCGCCCGCCGGGGACCCCCCACCCACCCCCGACCCCCGGCCAGGCGTGCCAGCGTTCGCAAACGGAAGGCTCGGAGTTTCGTGGGGAGCCGAGGAGGGGAGGGGGCAACGTTATGTGCACCCGCGCTTGCACGCTCTGCGGGTGATGAAATGAAACTCGCCCGACGGGGCCAGTCCGGGGAGGCGCGCCCGGGGCGCCCGGGGAGGCGCGAAGCCGTCGGGCGGGAACGGGCGGCCCCGCCCACACTTGTTGAACGGGCCCTGGGCCCAGGCGGCCCGGATCCCGAAGGCCCCGCTGAGCAATTCGTGGTTCAGCCCAGAGGTATTTGCTGGGCTCCGGCTCCGTGCGGGCAGGCACGCGAGGCCCCGGGAGCGCGTAGGCCGATGGGCGGGCCCTCAGGGACGGACGACGCGGCCGCAGTACAAAGCGGAGAGTGCGGGCCGAGAGCAGATCGCTGCTCACTGCCCCGCGGAGCCCGCTTTCTGGCCAGTGAAGGGTGGAAGGCTTCGTGGAGGAAGGGGCCTTTAACCCTCTCCGAGTCCACTCAGATCCGAGAGACCCCAGCGCCTTAGCCACCGGGGCTGGTACTCCCGCAAACACCCTCATCCTGGTCCCAAAGGGCCGGAGTTCAGGTGCAGGGAGGCCGAGGCACCCTGAAGAAGTCAGGCCCAGTCTACTTTGCCTGGTTGCAGCCCCTGCAAGGCAGAGGGCTCTTGTCTTCTTCCTCCCACAGCCCACCCTGGGCTGAAGTTCAACCTGGGACACACCCCCCACCCCCACCCCCACCCCCAGCCGTTCAACAAACTCTGCCCAGCCCCCAGGTTTAGCTGGAGGGAGGCCCACCCTCGGAGCCCTTGTTGCCTTCCAAGTTACTGTGACATTTTGGGCTTCTCTTACCAGCTGGCCTGCTGGAGTCAGGAATGGGACCCCTTCCTCTTTTTAGCTCTCCTTCTACCCCCATATAAAACAAAAATTTCCGGACTTCTCCCACACATTCACCTTCCCCACTGTTAAATGTTTGCTGGAACAGATTAAGAGGAAATGAGTCTGATAAATGATTTCACACAATTCCAAGAGTCAGGAATCAAAGGGGAGCAGAAGGCTGGCAGAGATTTGGGGCAGGCCCTCTACACGCCCCCCCCTGCAGGGTGGTCCAGGAGCAACTCCAAGGTGGGCAGGGATAGTGTACACTTCCTGGGCTGGTGGCCCTCCTTCTTCACTCCTTTCTGGGCCTGTGAGTTTGGCCAAAGGGCCTTCCTTTCCAGCCTGTTTCCTAGTCTATCACCTGGGAATCCTGTCGCCTGCCTCGCGGGGTCACTGTGGGCAGCGGGTGCCCCGGTTTGTCTCTTCTCCCAGGGCTCTGCCTTTGTGCTCCCCAAACATACTTTGTCGGCCCTCCCTTCTTACCTACACTCTTTGGTTCAAATGGCATGAAGTGAGCACCTTACCTTTTGAATAAATCCTGGAGAAACAACAATGACCAACACAGTCTGTCTGGGAGGTAGATTTAGTTAATTAATTCAACAAATATTTATTGAGCATTTCGGCCGTACCAGACTCTGCCAGGGGCTTGCTACCCAGTAGTTGCTTGGTGGAAACTAAGTCTTCATAGAGGACCTTGGGCACAAGAAGCGCAGTCTTTCTTGTTGGGCGAGGGGGTTAGTAAGGAACAACTCAAATGTCCCCACTTGTGGCAAGAATGTGACAGTGTCAGGAGGGATAGTCCCCCATGCTATCCGCTGCTATGTCTCTCATATCTACCGTTGTACCTGGCGCAGAGTGGATTATCGAGAAATACTTGTTGCGTGAATAAATATCTCTTTTTCTTGACTCATGTGACCCATTCAGCCTTTCGTGTTCCAACTTTTGGTAGAGTCACGGACACAGAGCGAATGTATTAGAAGGAAAGCAATAGGGCAGGTTCGGGGACAGAAGGCAAATGACACAGGTTGTCAGGGAGGGAGAGGGATGGAGAGTGGTGGGGGCGGTGGAGAATGTGGCTATCTAAAGGGGCAGTAACAATCATGTCATCTGAGCATAGAAACCCCACGTGGCCACATCCGTTCACTTTCAAAAAGAAGCCAAAAATCCAGGTGTGTATGTGAAATCAACCAATTTTTAAAAGTTGGCTCAAAAAAAATTTTTTTAAAGATTTTATTTATTTATTTGACAGAGAGATAGCAAGAGACAGGCAGGGGCAGAAGGAGAGGGAGAAGCAGAACTCCCACAGAGCAGGGAGCCAGATGCTCGATCTCAGGACCCCGGGATCATGACCTGAGCCAAAGGCAGACGCTTGATGACTGAACCCCTCAAAAAAATTAAAAAAAAAACAAACATGGAACGAGTCAAAATACCATTGCAGGTCAGATTTGAGCCATAGGCTGCTGGTGTGCAGTCTGTGCCCTAGAAGGAGACAATGTGCATAAACTTGGATCAACACCAAGCTAACCTGTGAGCTCCACGAGAGCAGGCTCCTTCTGCTCCGTCCACATAGCCGTCAGTTAGATATCATTCATTC
Source organism: Procyon lotor (assembly GCA_028646535.1). NCBI lineage: Eukaryota > Metazoa > Chordata > Mammalia > Carnivora > Procyonidae > Procyon > Procyon lotor. The sequence continues at coordinate 4,417,436 of CM053613.1, forward strand.
CTTCATTCGGTCAACAAATATCGGACACCTACCACTTGCCTGGCACTGATGATTCTGTGATGCCAGGCAGACAGAAGGAAAGTTTTAGTGTGATGCATGACTTCACTGATGGGACAGTGACAGGTGGGGGTGCTGAGATCTGAACAAGAGGTAGGGGTCGGCTGGGCGAGCAGGTGAGCGAGCCAGATCCCCAGAAGGAACACCTGGGGCCCCAGAGTGGGAGTGAGCCTAGTGTACGTGAGATGAACCAAAAGACGAGGTGGTATTGGGAGGGGAGGGGAGGGTGTGGGAACTGAGGTCGAAGAGGCGGGTGTGCCATGGAATGTGAGGCTCAGTGTGGTGGGAAGTTAGGGTAGAACAGAGTACTAGAAAGACCGGTAAGGAGGCTACTGCAAGTATCCGAGCAAGGGCATGATGGTGGCCTGGGCGATCTGCAAAGGGAGCCATGAGCCCTGATTCTAGGTGTTCTGAGTGGCCCTCTCTCGTTGGCATAGCGTTGGGACAGGGGTGTGAAAGAAGGCAGAAATCCAGCGAGCAAGCCAGGACCGTGCTCCCCAGAGAGTCGTAGCTGGCTCCCGCCTTGGGTGCTGGGCTCCCAGCCTGAGGAGCCCGGGGAGATCTGGGGCGGGAGTTAGATGGAGAAGGCTTGGCACAGCCCCTTCCTGTTTCCAGAGAAAGCTTCGCAGGGGAGCCGGGAGGAGGGTGGCGGTGGGGCAGGGGCTGGGAAGCAGGGAGGCCGGAGGCAGAAGGGCTCCCGGGAGATGAGACATGCTGTGAGGACAGGCAGACGAGGGCCTGGAGTTGGGCCGCCCCAGGCTTTTAGTCCCCGGGGACTCGAGGCAGGCCTCCTAACCTGTCGGGGCCTCAGTTTACGCATCTGTAAAGTGGGGCTCCTCGTTCCAGCTCTGTTCCTCAGAGCGGTCAGGAAATGTCATTGGTTTGCTTTTGCCCGGAAGTCTAGCAGCCTTTGAAAATGGACTCAGCGAGCAGGCCGATGGTACCCCGGCCACCAAGGTCTCTGCGTGGCTCAAACGGTGGCCTTTCCAGCGCCAGGCAACATTAGCCTTGGGGAGGCAGCCAAGCCCCTGAGCAAGCATGAGTGCTGTCGGTCACCGATGCCTCCACCTCTGCGGAGTTCCTGCCCGTGGGCAAAAGGCTCCTGTCTGCGGAGCTGGGGGGGGCGGGGGGCAGTAGCCAGAGGAGGAGGCTTCCTGGGCCATCTGGGGCCTCTGGAGCCGTCCAGGGGGAAGCCAAAGGTTCCCGCTGGAGGAGGCCAAGGAGCCAGGTGAGGCTGTCCATGGCGGCTGTGCGTCTGGCCTGCCGGACTGTATTCCCTCCTCAGTCCCCACAGCCTTCCCCACTGCAGAGACCGGAACAAGCCAAAGCCCAGGGTCATCTGCCCCCCTCTTCCCTCACCCTCCACATCCACCCAGCACCGAGCCCCGGGGGTTCCCAAATCAGCTGCACGGCCCACACCCCATCCGCAGCTGCCACCCAGGGCCAAGGCCACAAGCAGCCCCTCCTCGCCCCCAGCCCAAGCCCTCCGGGGGCTCCCAC
>CM053613.1:4419492-4434557 GCA_028646535.1 Procyon lotor
GTTGGCGAAGCCAAGGGGTGAGTGGGCTGGGGGCGGGGGAGCAAAGGAGAGGATGCTGGCGGGCGGGGAGGCAGGGGCCTGCCCTAATCTAGGCCTCCTGTCTCACGACTCCAGGGCAGGGCACAGGCCGGAGCTGCTCCGTGAGCTACAGCGGCTGCATGTGACCCACACGGTGCGCAAGCTACACGTTGGGGACTTCGTGTGGGTGGCTCAAGAGACCAGGCCCAGAGACCCAGGTGAGGGGTGTGGACCGAAGGGCGGGTATCCGAGGCAGAGCCTTGGGGGGCGGGGACTCGAGCCAATGGAACCCCTCTTGACCTCCCGGCAGCAAGACCCGGGGAGCTCGTCCTGGACCACATTGTGGAGCGCAAGCGGCTGGACGACTTGTGTAGCAGCATCATAGACGGCCGCTTCCGCGAGCAGAAGGTTCCTAGACCGGCTTCGCCGCGCTCCCCTTTCCCCGTGGGCTCCAGGGCCCCTCCGCAGCCCCGGGGTGTCTGGGGCGCTTCGGGTTGGCCTCAAGGCAGAGCTCCCATAGCCACACCCCCATTAGAGCTGCACGCGGGCAGCCCCAAGATCAGAGCCCTCGGGCCCCTGCAGGTGCACAGTAGGTGTGCAGGGTGACTGGGCTGGACTGAGAAACATATTCCAGACCCTTTGGGCAGCCAGCCCCCGCAGTCTGGGATGAACAAGACCCAGACCTCCAGGAGTGGGACCGAAGCAGCTCAGTCTGGGTATTGGCTGCTGGGCTGAGAGGCCGTGCGTGGGCCGAGGGTTGAAGAATGCGTGTCATTCAGAGACGGTGGGAGGCTTTTCCTGACAATGCTAACGGCGGGAGCAAAGGCGGCGGCCCCCTGAGACAGGCAGAGAATCGAGGGAGGATGAGGAGATGGACCGGTGATTTTGAGTGTGACACGATGGACAGCTGGCACCCCCCCTGCCCCTTGTTTGCCTCCCCAGTTCCGGCTGAAGCGCTGCGGCCTGGGCCACCGAGTGTACCTGGTGGAGGAGCACGGCTCAGCGGGCCACCTCAGCCTTCCCGAGAGCACGCTGCTGCAGGCTGTCACCAACACCCAGGTGAGCCGGGAGGCCCGGGCCAGTCTAGTGGGGCCCCCACGATCCATAGCTTCAGCCGGGAGGACTCTTGCTCTCCTGGGTGGGCTCCTCTCTCCCAGGTTATCGATGGCTTCTTTGTGAAGCGTACGGCAGACCTCAAGGAGTCAGCTGCCTACCTCGCCCTCTTGACGCGGGGCCTCCAGAGACTGTACCAGGTGAGTGGGCACCCCTGTCCCCCTTTGTCCCTTGTCCCTGGGCTCCCCTGAGGAAGTGAAGCAAGCAAGATTCCTGGTGTTGGGGCTGGCCTGCTGAGGACTGGGCAAGGACTGGCCGGGGGTGGTCTCCCAGAGCTCTGTTCCGGCCTCAGTTCCCTCTTCCCTCAGGGCCGTACGCTCCGCAGTCGCCCCTGGGGAGCCTCAGGGGACCCCGAATCAAGCCCAGGGTCCCCCCCAGATCCTCTGTGCTCACTTCTCACCTTCAGTGACTTCAACGCAGGAGCCATCAAGAACAAGGTACCGCCTCGGCCCAGTCCTCCTCATGTGGCCCAACCCCGGCCACTCCTGACACCGTGCTCCCCACCCCCAGGCCCAGTGCGTGCGCGAGGTCTTCGCCCGGCAGCTGATGCAGGTGCGTGGAGTGAGTGGAGAGAAGGCGGCAGCCATAGTGGACAAGTACAGCACGCCCGCCAGGTGGGCCCCCACAGAGCTCCTGGGAGTGTGGGGTAGGGGGAGAAGTGTCCTCTGCCCTTGCCTTACCTGTGCGGAATTGGGCTCTACCAATGCTTTGTGGAGGGGTCGGGCTGTGTCGGGGCTGGTCAGACCCAGAGACGGACAGAGAACACTTAAACCGCATGAAGGGCAGGGGAGCTGGATGGAATAGGGCCTTGAATGCCAGGCTCTGGATGTCCTGACCCCTCTACCCCATGCCGACTCCTCCTTCCTGACTCCCACAATGGTGGCCTAACCACCTGGAGTGGCCCAGCGGTCCACCATTGGCAAGCTTTAGAAACTCAAACTCCCTACCTCACCCCCAGCCTGCTGGCCGCCTATGACGCCTGTGCCACCCCCAAGGAACAGGAGATGCTGCTGAGCACCATCAAGTGTGGCCAGCTGCAGAGGTGATGGCAAGGAAGAGAGCCCAGTGGGAGGGGCTGGGGCTGGGGTGCTCTGGCCCACGGCCTGACTCTCCTCTGCCTCTCTCTCTGTGCAGGAATTTGGGGCCCGCTCTGAGCAGGACCTTGTCCCAGCTCTACTGCTGCTACGGCCCCCTGACCTGAGCTATGCCACGAGGGCCAACCCTATACCCCCCTCGACCACCTTCACAGGCTGGCCAGCTTTTTAATCTGAATCTGTTCGGCTCCAATAAAAACATAAGTATTTGCAGCTTTCTGTATTATGGAGGTGATGCCAGTCCTCAGGGGCCTTGTGAAGTACCCAGGGGGGAACTGAGGAGACCAGCAGGTCCAGTGGTTTTTAAACTGAGCTCCTCGGGACCCTGGGGTTCCCTGGGGGAGCACTGAGACCACCAGGGAGATGGAGTCAGTGAGGCGTCGCAACTTTGAATCTAGTTTATGTCGTCACAGTTCCCCGATCAAATAACATTTCCTTCGATAACAGGTTCTGTATTTTGGGAAAGAAATGTTTGGGAAACCGCTCATGGTCTAACTGCCTCATTTTATGGATTGGAAAACCGAGGCCCGGAAGCTACTAGGGTTTAGCCAAATCGATAGTTTGAGGCCAAGCTGGGAGTGAAACCCAAGGCCTCCATCGTCTACAGTGGGGTTTCCCAGGTCCCCTGCAAACTACTCAAACCCCAGTTCTGGGCTGGGTCCTGGCGTCTGCAGCCTTATTACCAGGCTTCTCAGAGTGGTTCTGATGTGCACGGTGGACCAATCCTGGCCTTGGGGATGCCAGCTCCTATCTGGGGGGCCCCCTGAGCCTGAACAGAGACATCCCCCCCTTTAGGTAACTGGCCCACCTCCCACAGTCGGGCCCCTTTCCCCGTCCGGGGTTCACTACAGGGTTCCCCACCCACCTCAGCCACCAGGACTCCTTCTTTCTCCCTTTATTGCCTTTCTTTCTCCTCTTCACAACAGCATCTGCCCTTGCAGCGAGCACAGTCATCCCTGAGCCCCAGGCTCTTCGGCTGCAGGAAGCTTCTCCCTCCCTGAGGGCCCCCCCCACGCACTCCTCAGAAAGTGTAGGCCCCCACGAAGACGGTGAGTCTCAGTACAGAACTGGCCCGGTAGCTCATGAGGGAGTTCATGGTGACCATCTCGAGGTCCAGCACGTACTCCCGGGGGCCCGTCACAGGCCGGGCGAGGACCAGCATGGCGCTGACGTTGTTGATTTGCTGCAGGGCACAGTGGGCGGGGGGGACACGTAGATTGCATCAGCCTACACGCCGGGACCCGGCCCAGCATCACCTCCCTGTCCTGTATCTTGAACCCACTAGCAGACGGCTATGAAGTAGAGAGCCCGGCATGCCGTGATCTCAGGCTCCCACCGGTTCTGTGAGCCCCTTGACATGTTGACCCTTGACATGTTGACCCAGGCTCCCGCCCCTAGAAGTCTCCCACTGGTGCTCTTCCCACCCTTTCCGTCTAGTGCTTTTGTCTAACCAGGGCCAACTGATGCTTCAAGGCCAGATGGGAGACTCTTGGGAGTGGTGGGGCCTTTGGTGACCTGGAGCAGGCAGACTTCCCTTCAGGGCATCCAATTTCAGAAAGAGAAAACAAGGACTGATATCAGATAAACCCTTGGATCCCTCTCATTGTGAATCAGGCCTGGAACCCCCCCCCCCCCCCACCTTCCTAACAGCTCTACCAGCAGACAGCTGGGTTCCTGGACCCCCGGTCCCTGCACCGACCCCTGCTGCCTCTCTCTCCAAGGCCCAGCTCCATCTGCTTGCCTTCCCCAGACTCTGCTGTGTCTGTTTCCTGGGCAGGCCTCCCACGCCAGTGCCTTGTTCTAAGGGTGAAGAAATTGAGGCCGCACGTCGAAACCAGTGCAGGGGCTCAAAGCCCAGTGTCCAAGTGCCTGGTTAGAATTGCATTTAACAACCTGTAGTTTGTACCGAAGGAATTTAGAATACCCCTACCTTTCTACAGAAATTCCAGCTCCCGGGGGACCGGGGCTTTGAGAGAAGATGCGGGACACGTGGTACAGCCAAGTCTCTCTCCTACGGTTGCCTGGAATTCAATTCTGGATTATGCATGTCAGTTGAGGGGTGCAGTTAGGGGAAAGCCTTACCCTAATGTAGAAGTCCCCCTGCGAGTTTCCCGCACGGATCTGAAAGGCATTGTAGGCGCCGGGGTAGACGGAGGTCGCTTGGATCTGGAACACATCCGCAGGCACGCTGCGCTCCGAGGTGATGCTCATGTAGCGATGCACGATGGACGAGGGCTGCTCCCGGCACAGGGGGTTGGAGGCCGGACAGAGGCAGCGACTAGAGACCCCAAAACGGGGACATGAATGAGGTCCTGGCCCATACACCAAATTTGATCCCACCTCTACAAATAGGGATCCCCAAGGGCTCCTCCCACTCCTGCCAGAACAGTTTGCAGGGTTGTCAAGGACTACAATTCCCATAGGCCCCTGAATGGCCGCCCCTTAGCCGCAGAGCCCTCTGGGAGTTGCAGTTTCCATGGGGGGATGGGTATCTGGCTTCGCAATGACTCACTTGTCAGACACCTGGACGTAGGGCTCCACACATCGATTGGTGTCCACACAGCGGTAGCCCCCGTGGAAGTTGACACAGGTCTGGGCCTCAGAGCACTGGTGCGCGCCTGACTCACACTCATCTATGTCTGTGTCAGGGGAAAGGGGCTGGAACCCAGATGTCAGGCCACCAGCCCCTGAAGCCACCCTACCCGCCCCACTGGGGCCTCCAGTACCTTGGCAGAGGCGTGTGGCCAGCAGCTGGTAGCCCTGCGGGCAGTGGCAGGAGAAGCGGCCAGGCTCATTGACACAGCGGTACTGGCAGAGGTAACTGGAGTAGCTGCACTCATCGATATCTGAGGGACAGTGTGCATGAGGGCTCTGGGCCAAGGGCAGTCCTCTGCATTCAGTCCCACAAAGGTCTACACAGACAGCCCGGCCCTATGTTAGGCTCAGTGTGGAAAGACGGCGGGGGGTGGGGGGGCGGGGTGAGACAAATCTTGCAAAGCTCAGTTCGGGGACAGAGGAGTCAAAGGAAGTTCTGCCCAGACCGCCCAGCTCCCAGAGCTCTTTGCCCCAGCACTGCAAGACAGTACTGAATGGAAGCACTGCAAATCTAGAGGCTTGGCATTAAGTCCCGACCCAGTCTGGGGAGCCTCAATGTCCCTATGAATAAAATGAGTGAGTTAGGCTAAATGTGCCTTGAAGGCCCAGCCTGTTAACGGTTTCTAGTAACTTGCCCAAATTCTGCAACCCACAATCAGCCTAAGCATACAAGTCCCCTCCTGCCAACGGTGAGCTCACAGGCAGGAGAGGGGTCCCGCTCTGGGTCCCGTCATGCTGCCTAGCATCGAGCCAGGCACCAGTGGGGCCTGTACAGCAGCAAAGCATAACATAAACAGGGTACCGGGCTGACTGACAAGGAGTGAGAAGTCCAGAGTGAACCCCTGGTGCCGCCTCACCCTAGCTGTATGACCTTGGGCGAGTCACTTAACCTCTCTTCGTTGAAGGATTTTATGCTTATTTTTTTTTTTTTTTTAAGCAATCCTCCCCCCATACCTCAAGGGAGACACTACCATCCTCTTTTTGCAGAGGAAGGAAAAACTCATACTTTCATCATAGGTTTGCTGGCAGGATTAAATGAGGCCAAGTATGTAAGGGAAACGTGCCACACAGGGAAGGTTCTCGACAAAGGGTAGTTCACTTTAAAACCTTGTGGTTTGGGACTGATGAAGCCTGTCTTGTTATGTCCCACCTCATCCTCAAGACAACCCATTTTACAGAAGAAACGGGCTCAAAGGAGTGGAAGACCCTATACTCCAGGATTTGTATGCGCGTCCACCTGACTCCCAAAGAGGGGAGGACCCACATCCTTTGTCAGCCTCCCCCCTGAGCCTCAGTGCTCCCTCGTTCTCCCCCACCCGTGCCTTCCCCCAGCCCCACCCCAGGCTGGGTGTTCTGGCGGGCAGGTGTGCAGCCAGGGGTGGAATACAGAGGCGGGGGTACGTGGTGTGGAATGGATGGGACACGGGAGGCATCCAATGGAGCGCTGTGTGGCAGGAAACACAGCACGACACAGGGCCTGGGAGCCCCACGGAGGAGCCCCACGGAGGAGGGCAGAGGGGGAGCTCTCACCATTACAGGAGAAGCCGTCCCGATGCAGCTCATAGCCCTGGTGGCAGCGACACAGGAAGGTCCCATAGGAATTGAAGCAGCGTTGCTCGCATGGAGCCCCCATGTCACACTCGTTCACATCTGGGGGTTCAGGGGAAAAAAACAGGAGGGTGGAAGCCAAGGAGCCGTCCCCAGGGGGTCAGAAAGAGAGCTGCGGTGCCCCTGCCCGGCCCCGCCTGGGACCCAGGAGCCTGGCCTGGTCCAGCCTCACCTACACAGGAGCGGTTGTTGGGCCCCAGCTGGAAGCCCGGCTCACACTGGCAGCGGAAGGAGCCGGGCAGGTTGACACAGCGGTGCTGGCAGTAGCGGTAGCGGCACTCGTCTATATCTGGGAGGGGGGCCGGGGGAGGGGGCAGAGGGCAAGGGTCAGCCAGCACTCACGCACAGACCCTCCCAGTCCCGCACAGACCCTCCCAGTCCCGTGACCGGTGACGGGAAAGCAGAGGTGGCAGGGGACGAGGGCTGAGCCTGCCGGTGGGCCAGCACGGGGTGGGGGGGGCGCGGGGGGCGGGGGGGGGTGTCAGGTGCCAGGGTGAGAGCCAGGCCAAGGGCACCGGGCGGGGACTAGAGACAATCTTCCCCGGACTCACCCACACATTCAGGCCCGATCTTGCGGTAGCCGTCGGGGCAGGTGCACTGGTAGGAGCCGGGCAGGTTATGGCACTCCTGGCTGGGGCGGCAGTCGTGCAAGGCCTGGGCACACTCGTCCACGTCTGCAGGAGACACCACTCAGCCCCCGCCCGGGAGCCCTTGCACCACCCGTGACAGACACCTCCTTTCCGCGTGGGGAGGACACAGATCAGGTACCGCTCACGTGGGTGCACGGATAACTGGCACCCCCGAGAAAGAAGCACATGGATTAGACCCTCCCGACCGCACAGATGACACTCCCATCAGCCTGGGAGCCAACAGGAGAGGAAATAAGGCCCTGCCCAGATTCCCAGGATCGCTGACTCCAGGGCCTTCCTCCAAGGCCCAGGGCAGCCGGGGGTGGGGTTCGGATCGGGAAGAGGGTAGGGGGCAGAAGCTGAGAGGGAGAGCTCTGGAAGTGGGTCTCCAGCAATTGAGAAGGGGGCTCTAGACGCTGGCTGGAGCAGTGGGACAGGAGCTGCGACCACCGGCGACAGGCCCCACACAAAGTGAGGATCTGACGGGCAATCCCTTGCCTTTGAACCTGAGTTGTCAAGATGCAGTGATGCTTAGTGGGAGGACTGAAAGCCCTGGAGTCAGGGGGACCCTCGCTCACCCACACAGCGCTCTTGCTCGTCTGGTTCGTAGCCTGGCAGGCAGGGGTTGGGGTGTTCAGCGGGGGGCACTGGTGGTGGCGGTCCCTCGCCATGCAGGTCATTGATGACGGCAGCTGAGCGGGGCAGGCACAGGTAGCCCCCGTAGTGGTTGATGCATTTCATCTCCCCCTTGCAGGCCTCGGGGATGGTCAGGCACTCGTTGACATCTGCAGAGAGGGGCCTGCTGGGCACGGCCAGTCTCCTGGGCTGGCCTCGAAGTGGGCGGCAGGCAGGAGCCCAGCTCGGCCTTCTCTCTCTACTCAGCAAGCTGAGGTGGTCTGCCCAGGTTCCCTCCCCAAGGCCTGCTTATTCCCAATGGCACCCCCATACTCTTGTCCCTAAGAGGTCCCCACCCCTCCCCAAAGCCCTGGCCCTGGCTCAGCCCAAGAGTGATGTGTAGGCGTCGTCCTTACCCCACCCCCACAGACACTGCCCTCCCAGAACATGATGGGGCAAAGCTTGACAGGAGAGTGGTCGGTGGTATCCAAGACCCGGAGTCTCAGGACAGTGCCCCCTGACTGGGGGGGGGTAAGGGCAGGGTGTCCTGGGTTTCTCTGAGAGGGAGGGGCCTGCATGGCTTCTCCACCCCTAGCTGAGCTGGCCCCCAAGAGAATCAGAGCCGGCCTCTGCCAAGCCAAGCTGGGCAGAGGACAGGTCAGCCCCCCCCCCCCCATGCTGCTCTTGGAGCTAAGGTGCCAATCCCCTTCCCAGTTCCTGGGGATGGATCAGTCCCCCAAGCACACTCACCCCGGCAGTGCTGGCTGTCCGGGTCCCACTCATAGCCATCTGTGCATTCCTACAAGGGGACCAGAGGGGACCAGTAGTCATCCCCGGTCCCCTTCAAACGACCAGGCCAAGATCAGGCCCCGAGCCTGACCACCCTCCCAGTCTGCTCCAAACAATGGCCCCCAGCTGCTTCACCGACCAGGGGAGGGGAGAATCTTCCCCAGCAGCAGGGGGAACCACCCCAGGATCCTGGTCTCTATGTCCCTACCCAGCCCATCCCAGGCGAGCCGCCCCCCGTCCCCACCGTGTAGCTGTCGGGCTCCTCCGAATCCTGGGGAGACGCCGCCCCCAAAAGCAGCAGCAACAGCGCCCAGAGCAGTAGAGACCCAGGCAGGCAGGAGGCGAAGGGGAGCATCCTGGGGCTGGGAAGCGGTGGTGGCGGAGGGGTAGTGGGGGAAGGGGGGTCAGGACGCTTCTGCCACGCACCCCCTCCCGCCCCATTCCCCGTACCAGGACTCAAAACCCCAGCCCCAGCTGCCTCCCGCTCGGGACCGGGCTTGGAGTCCCGGAGCTTCCCAAGGCCGAGGGCCCACTCCTCCCGCCGGCCGGGGTTCGTGGCCCACCCGTCCCGGGCCGCCCCGCCCCCGCCCGCTCCCCCAGTGGCGCGGGCCGAGGAGCGCGGGCCTCTCGGCTCTGCGCTGACGCCGACTCGGCCGAGGCTCTGGCTCGCGCCCTCCCCCCACGGACCGCCACTCACTTGAGCCCGCGACGCCCCCGCGGCCCGCGTCTCCGGCGGCTCGGCTGGTTCCGGCAGTGCCTGCGGGCAGACCGACGGGCGGACGGCGCAGCTCCCTGGACGCGCGGCCCCAGGAAGCGCCCCCCGCCCGCCCGCCCGCCGCGGCGCGGCCCACCCCGGCGCCTCCGCCCGCCCCTCGGCGGATTCCTGAGCCCGCGCCAGGGGGAGGGACCCCGACCCCCCGCTTCTCCGCCCCCGGCCAGCCGCAGGCCCCCACCCGGTCCCCCGCGGCGCTGCCCGGAGCCGCCTCCCGGCGCAGGGCCAGGGTCCCCTTAGCTCCCCATCCTGGGGGCATGGCCTCGATGCCAGGGCCCCAGACTCACCCGGGAGCCCCGAGGCCCTCACTTTGCGCACTCCTGCGCACCTGGGCCCAACCTAATCTGGGCTCCTAGAATTCCACCCTGTGCACCCACATCTTAATGCCGGGGCCTCCACACTCTGCGTCTTCCAGAATGTCATCCTGGGCACCTGGACCTCGCCTAAACCTGGGGCTTCCAGACCCTCGGTCTCCGCCCCTCCAGAATTCTATTCTGTGCACCGGGACAGTCACTCTAGGAACACCAAAATTTCATTCAGGATCCCCAGACCGTCGCCCGAGGACAAGACGCTCCCAGGCCCAGAACTGTCCATCTCTGTCCCTTCTCTCTTCCATCCCTAGGGCTGTCAGCCAGGTGGTCCCTTCGCTGGAGGACGCGAAACTACTACAGTTTGGGAACGGGGTCTCCAGTTGCCTGTTGGCCCAGAATGAATGGAAGCCCCTGAGAAGGCAGGCAGGGCTGAACTTGCGCGTACAGGACGCCAGGGTCCGGTGCCAGTGGCTTACCGGCCCTCCTCCCAAACGGGTCCCCCCACCCACGCACCCCCAACCTCGGGGCGTCTGCCTTCTGTCTCAAGCAGAGGGCGCGCCTTTCGGGGCGGAGTTTGCTCCCAGGAAGGGGCGGGGCCTCCTCCTGCCCACGTCTCAGGGCGGGGCCAGACGGGAAAGGGCCGCGTGTCCAGGGATCTCCCGCCGGGGGGCAGACGAAGTGCGGGAACTGCTGAGCCGTCCCTTCCCTTTCCCACCCTTGTTTATCTTTACCGTCGCCCCCAGTGCAGCTCCACCCAGGGAGAGGGTGTGCTGATGGGGGCACGTGGGTCCTAAGGTCAGCCCTTGGGGTTCAAGGTAAATTGGAGAGTGCACCCCCGACCCCCTAGATCCTTCCCAGCGACTGGGGGGCCGGAGGGGGGCTAGGATGCTAAAAAAATAATAGCTCTGGGGCGCCTGGGTGGCTCAGTCGTTGAGTGTCTGTCTTCGGCCCAGGTCAGATCCCAGAGTCCTGGGATCGAGCCCCGCATCGGGCTCCCTGCTCCGCGGGAAGCCTGCTTCTCCCGCTACCATTCCCTCTGCTTGTGTTCCCTCTCTGGCTGTGTTTCTCGCTGTCAAATAAATAAAATCTTTAAAAAAAAAAAAAAATAATAATAATAATAGCTCTTTAAAACCAAAAAGACAGGGAATAACAAGTTGGCAAGAATATGGAGAAAGTGGAACCCTCATACACTGTGGGTGGGAATGGTCCTCTTTGGGAAACAGTTTAGCAGGACCTCAAAATGTTACCATACATGACCCAGAAATTTCACTCCTCTGTATATACCCGAGGGAATTGAAAACATGTCCCCTCAGAAAGATCCATACACAACATTCATAGCGACACTGTTCATAAGAACCAAAATGTAGAGACAATCTAATGTCCCTTAATTGATGGATGGATAAACAAAATATGGTAATGTGATGGAATATTACTCAGACACAAAAAGGATTGAAGTACTGATGGGTGCTAAAACAAGGATGAATCTTGGAAATATTACTCTAGGTGGAAGGAGCCAGACACAAACATCCTCATATTCTGTTTATAGGGCACACCCAGAATAGACAAATCTAGGAGACTGGGGCGCCTGGGTGGCTCAGTGGGTTAAGCCTCTGCCTTCAGCTCAGGTCATGATCTCAGGGTCCTGGGATCGAGCCCCACATCAGGCTCTCTGCTCAGCGGGGAGCCTGCTTCCCCCCTCTCTCTCTGCCTGCCTCTCTGCCTACTTGTGATCTCTCTCTCTCTCTGTGTCAAAAAAAAAAAAAAAAAAAAATCTAGGAGGCAAATTAGATTAGTGTTTGCCAGGGGAAGGCGCGGACTAGAGAGTGACTGCTAATGGACATGAGGTTTCTTTTGGGGTGATGAAAATACTCTGAAATCAGATAGGGGTGAGGATTGTCCTGTTATGCAAATACACTAAAACCACTGAATCGTATCGTTTTGTTTTGTTTAATTTACTTAAGTTATCTCTACACCCAACGTGGGGCTCAAACTCACGACCTTGAGATCATGAGTCGTCTGCTCTTCCGACTGAGCCAGCCAGGCACTCCAGTGAATTGTATACTTTAAAAGGTTGAATTTTATGTCCTGTAAGTCATGTTTCAATAAAGCTGTTCTTTAAAATAATAATAATAATAATAATAATAATAATAATAATAATAATAATAGTAAGTCCTTGATTATCAAGGTGTAACCTTTCCAGGCACGGGCATGAAATCCTCCTGCCCAGCCAGGGAAGGGGCGCTGCTATCACCCTATTTCACAGGTGAGAGAGGCTGAGATTTGTCCAGGAACAGCCTGAGCACTAAGGACAGGATCTGAACTCAAGTCACTCTGCTTCCAAGACCCTCTGGGCTCTCCGCCTCGGAGTAGGGTATTAAGGACCTACCATTTGAACACCTGTTCTGTGCCAGCTGGTGTCCTAGGTGCCCACTCAAAGGAATTGGTGCCACTTAGGAGGATCTGAGGCCTGGGAGGCGAATGACCGCTACACAGGTGACGAGTCCATTTCTGGGTCTGGGCACTGTTAGGCGTGAGTACGCCCCCCACTAGGCATTACCTACTTGCAGCTCTTCTCTTGACCTTCCAGGACCTTGACTTTCCCTGCCCATATCCCTTCTGCACTCCACCTGGCCCCTCAGGCCCGCCAACCCCCCTCATCCCCGTCACCAGACTGTGAGAAGAATGAGGAAGAGGACGAGGCAGCAGCTGCCGCTTACTGTACCCCAGACCCTGAACTTTCCTATTGAAAACCCGTGACAACCGGGGCACCTGGGCGACTCAGTCAGTTAAGCGTCCGCCTTTGGCTCGTGCCATGATCCCAGGGGTCGAGCCCCACGCTGGCTCCTAGCTCAGCAGGGGGCCTGCTTCTCCCACTCCCTCCGGCTCCCCCTGCTTGTGCTGTCAAATAAATAAATAAAATCTTAAACAAAAAACAAACAAACCATGACAACCAATTGTGAGGTCTACAAACACCCATCAAGACTGCTCCGGGCCCAGCGCTGGCCTGGGTGCTGAGGACACAGGTGCGTCAGACGCTTCTGGTGTGGCTGGGAGGAAGAAACCAAGCGGGCCCACACTCCACCAGAGGACGTGGAGCAGGGAAGGCTTCTTGGAGGATGACCCTTGAGCTGACTTAGTTTCCTGGGATGAGCAAGAGTGCTTCCCCAGGGGGCAATGACCACCCTCCATCCTCACCCAGGGGTTAGAAGCCTGGGGCACCTATAGCCCCTGAACTTCCCCATCAGGACAGCGACCGCCACATATGGCAACTGCTCACTTGGGATCTGTCTATTCCTGTTTCCTTAAGGACAGATCCATCTCTGTACCCCTGGAATTGCCCAGCAAGGGCGGCTGAGGGCTGGAGAGGACAAAAGCCTGAAGGCCTGAGACAGCTCTTGTGATCAAGGGGTCCACCTCCCCCTCTCAACCTGGTTTCTCCTTCGTGGTTTCTCCAGCTCCGCCCTCTCAGCCCCTTCAGCTTGGTTAGCACAGCTTCCTGCTCCCAGCACTCTCTCGCCTACAGCACCATGGCACCAACCGTCTACCTTTCCTGCCTCCTGGCCCTGTGGGTGGCCGGCCTGGCTCAAGGCACCAAGAGCTCCCTCAGGACCCTGGTAAGTGCCCCTCTCCTCCCTTCCCGTGCTCTTCCCTCTGCAAGACTCTTGCCTGGGGCTCACTCTATCAGAAACAACTGGCTTTATGCCCATTTCTCAGAGACAGCAACTGAGGCTGGAGAGGTGACTGGCGTGACGCCACGGGGCCCCAGCTAACACGGGGAGACAGAGCAGGCTAAGCAGCTGGTCCCCTAGCCCCAGCCCCGCAAGGCTGGAAGTCCAGGTGTGGTCCCAGCAATGACTCCTCACCTGCTCCCCCTCCACCCCCATCCCCTTGGTTCCTTGTCAGGACCCAAGTCCCTACTCGCTGGAGCTGAAACAGATCTTCGCGTTGTTCCAGATCCAATACAACCGGAGTTACTCGAACCCAAAAGGTATCACGGGGCATGTGCATTCCCAGTCCCCTCCACCTTCTCCCATTTAATAGATGAGGAAACTAAGATTCAAGGTAGGGAATGGGCTGGGCCAAAGCCACTCGGCAGGACAACTGGCAGGGCTGGGGGTATACTCCCCGGTTTCCTAAATGCACAAGGGGGGACGGGATCGTTCTTTGCTAAGAGCTTGGAGGGCGGGAAGCAGCTGGTGGGGGTCTACCCCAGTCCCAGAGGATCCCTGCTTCCATAGCCATTTTCTTGTCACTCCAAACAGCAGGCTGACTACCGTCTACTCGTGAGTTCATTCAGAAACACCAAGGATATTCATCTTGTCCCCAAAGCTAGGGACTCACTCTCCACGCCCATGAGGTCCCAGCCCTGCTCCTGCCCTCTCTCTGGGTCTCTTCTTCCATAGGGGGACCGTCTAGGGGTATCTTCCAGTGCAGGCTGCCCATGCCATGGATCCATAACCCCCCCATCCTTCCCCACCTTCATCAAGTTCTAGCTCAGAACCTGTAGTCAGAGGTGTGGGGCGGGGGCGGGGGTAGAGAATGACCTGGCAGGAAGGCAATCTCTGACCACCCGCCTTTCCCTTCTGAGTCACTCTGCCTTCAAACCCTTTACTTGTCTTCCCTGTGGGTGGGCAGAGATGTCCCCCTTGCTGCCTCTGGGGAAAACCCAACCCTAGAGGGGCTGGGGAGCCACTTCCTTGGCCCAGTTATCTGCAGTGGGGCCTGCAGCGGCCACAAGAAAGGAGCCAGTGCTCACCTGCGTGGGTGTGGATAGGAGGGTGCCCAGCCAGCGGCCACTTCCTGCCTCTGGGGGCTTGGGAGGCTGCCTAGAATCACCCCTTTTTGCTCCAGAGTACACTCGTCGCCTGGACATCTTTGCACGCAACCTGGTCCAGGGTCAGCAGCTGCAGGCGGAAGACTTGGGCACAGCCGAGTTTGGGGTGACTCCATTCAGTGACCTCACAGGTACTGGATGCTCCCTGGACCCTAGGTGGTAGGTGGGGAGGCAGAGACTTCTCCGGGGATACTGGCAGATAGACAAGGCAGAACTTCAGCTTTCATTTCCCAAAGAGAGGGACCCTGAGGACCAGAGGCCTGCTCGCTTGTCCCAAATCACAAAAAGCAGGGCGGGGGGGGCTCCTAGTCCAGCTCACGGTAGAGGCAGCAAGTGCAGGGGAACGCACCCCAGGAAGGAACTCGGCTTCTCTCTGGGCCTCAATACCCTCTTAGGCGCCTGTCTCCCCGGATATTATGGGGACTCAAATAACAGTGTGTGGATGGGTGTGGAGTGGAAGAGGCAGGGTATGTGGGAGGAGGGGTCAAAACCGTGACCCTGGTGGCCCCATCCATCCCCCAGAGAAGGAGTTCAGCCAGCTCCATGGGCACCGGAGGACGATAGCTGGAGAGGTACCTGGCATGAGAAGAAAGGTGGGGTCTGAGGCGGTGGGCGAGCCAGTGCCCCCCAGCTGTGACTGGCGCAAGTTGAAGGGCATCATCTCACCCGTCAAGTGGCAGGTATCTG
>CM053613.1:4434657-4450857 GCA_028646535.1 Procyon lotor
GCCTGGATCCAGGACTTCATCATGCTGCAGGACAACGAGCAGAGTGCGGGCAGAGCAGGGGACAGGGGCAGGCCTGGGGGCAGGACGACAGGGACGGACAGACAACTAGGGCAGAGGCAAAAGGACTGGGCTAGAGACAGAGGCACAAAGAGGTGGGAGGTGGGGGGGGGCAGAACCAAGAGCAGGGGGCACAGAGGAAGCAGGGCCTAATAATGGCATCTTCTGCCCCCCAGCAATCGCCTGGTACCTGGCTACCCACGGCCCCATCACTGTGACCATCAACATGAAGCTACTGCAGGTGGGAGAGGGTCGGGAATGGGGGGGGCCACCTAGGGGAGATGACCTCGGACTCAGCCCCTCTGTCCTTGCAGCTATACAAGAAGGGTGTGATCAAGGCCACGCCTGCCACCTGTGACCCCCAGCTTGTGGACCATTCTGTCTTGCTTGTGGGTTTTGGGAAGAGCGAGTCAGAGGAGGGGAAGGGGGCAGAGGGAGGCTATCCCCAGCCTCGTCCTCAGCACCAAATCCCGTACTGGATCCTGAAGAACTCCTGGGGGGCTAAATGGGGTGAGGAGGTGAGTATGATCTACCTGAGGGGACAGGGCAGGACAGGCCTCTCCCCACCTTCTGGTCCTGATGTCCCCTTGACTTCCCAGGGCTATTTCCGGCTGCACCGCGGGAGTAATACGTGTGGCATCACCAAGTACCCGCTCACGGCCCGCGTGGACCTACCAGTGAAGAAGCCCCCAGTGTCCTGCCCTCGCTGACCCTGTGCCGCCGAGCCTCAGCCCTCTCCTGCCATGCCCGCTGCCTCCTTGCTGGCCCCACCCAAGGCTTTTGCTCATCCTCCTGATCTTGCTGTGGCTTGAATAAACCAAGACGAGCTCCCTGCCTTGAATGTGAACTCAGCGTGGGTGGGGAGGTGGGTGGGCAGAGCACACTCTGACACATCCTAGGCTCTGTGGGGTGGGGAGGTGGGTGGGCAGAGCACACTCTGACACATCCTAGGCTCTGTGGGGCTCCCCGTCCACATATATCCCTATGTACGGTCACCGGGACGCTCAGAGACAGATGTGCGTGTGCATGTGCAAACTCCCATGCACAGGCTTCTCCCAAGTCACGGCAGCTTTATTGTCAGTGTGGGCAGGGCGGTGGGAGGGGACCTCAGTCATGATAGAGGCGCAGGAGGCAGCCGCGGAGAGTGCCCATGTAGCGGTCCCAGAGGGCCTGGTGCCTGCAACAGAAAGTGACAGCAGCCATCGCCTGAGTCCCCACCACGGACGCTGTTCCAAGAGCTTCATACACCTAAGCGCTTCCTCACTCCTCACACTGCTCTTAGGCTCATTATCATCATTATCCTCCCATTTTACAGGGGAAACTGAGGTATGGAGAGGTTCAGGAGCCTACCCAAGGCCAGGTCACAGTCTCTAAGAGGGGTAGCCCACAGAGGGACTTCTACCCCGAGTCTGCAGGAGGGCTAGGCCCTGGCAGGAGGCTGGCTACAGCAAGGCCAAGCTGGAAAGGAAGCCTGGGGTCTCTCACCGGAAGCCATCCAGGGAGTGGACGGACGCCGAATACTGATTCAAGAAGAGCCGCACATCACTCAGTGGCCAGTGGTCAGAACGGCAGGGTTCCACGAACTGTGGGCCCAAGGAAACATCTAGCACTGGTACAGCCCAGGGACAGGCCAGGTTGGGGATCAGAGGGCAGCAGGCAGGACAGCGCACCTTCTCCACGAGGTCCACAAACAGGTCTCGGACGTCCTTATTGTGGGTCAGCTTGGCAGCCACATTCACCAGCCCCCGGGACAAGTTCTGTGCGGGCAGAGAGCCTGGGAGTTCTGCCTTCTGAGCCCAGAGGCTGGAGGAGGGGCAGGCCCTTCCCCGAATCTATCCCCCTCCCTCAATCCAGTAACTCCCCAGTGTGCTCCCCGCTGCCTGAGGTAGGTAGAGGGAAGAGCAGGGCTACCTGCCGGTCAATCTCCGGCATGAGTAGAGTTGGGGACAGTGCAGTGAGGCTGAAGATGCCCAAGGGACAGAGGCTGGATTGGGCCACAGACCTTGAAGTTGGCTTCCATCTCAGAGAAGACACCAAGCTTTCCCCGAAGGGCAGTACACACCAGGCTGCAGGGAGACAGGGTAAGCCCAGAGGTGCCTGGGCCCCCACTCACGCCCTGGCCCGAGGACCCCCCCCCAGGGTCACCTCTTGTGCAGGTCCAGAAGGTCCTTGTCAGCCACGAGCATTTTGAGCTCCTTCAAGTCCTGGAGAAACTCCTTGTCTAGATCCACGTCCATGTCGTCTACCTGCGAGTCTGGGGGAGGCCCAGCAAGGGAATTGGGGTGGGGGTAAAAATCCCTCCGGTGATATCCGGAGCCCCCCACACCCACCCCTCAGAGCACCCCGTGAGACAGAAAAGGAAGCGTCAGAAAGGCGGAGGGACTCGCCCCGGGCCACAAACAAGTGGCGGGCCCTCTGTCTGCAGATGAGCTGTGTGTGGGGGCGCGGGGCGATGAGCAGCAGTGGCTGCGGTGGGAGCACGAAGAAGAAAGAAACCGGGGCCTGCGGGAGAAAGTGCTGGTGGGGAGGAAGGCCCTGGGACGCTGCGGAGGTGTCCAGGCACCTGGGTGAGTGGGGGCCTCACCGACGGCTCCGAGGGTCCAGTTCTGGATCATGAGCTCGGCACAGTAGGCAAAGTCACCAAAGCTCAGATACTGCAGTTTTTTCTTTCCTGTCTCGAAGCGGTTGTTGGCAAAGAAGACGATGGCCGCGTAGTCCCTGCAAGGACGGGAGAGTGGGCCTGTCAGGGTTTCAAATTCCTTTTTAGCGAGCAAGCTCGCACCTGTGACATTGGCCGGGGCATCCGACTTCTGGCCTGTGTCTGCCCCAGCTCCCTATGTGACGTGCTTCAAGCCACTTGTCTCTGGGCTTCTCTGTCTGTGCACAGAGAAGGTTTCAGCCCAGGTCTCCTAAGGGGAACAGAGGGAGAGCTGAGGATAAGAGTTACCAGTCACTGAGCCCTTCCTAAGCCCCAGGGGCTGGCCACGGGCTTTACATGTGACATCTCACGACAGCCCCACTGGTAAACGGCCAGTCTGATCCAAAGCACAGACCAGGAGTAGGAGAGCCATCGCCCCACACAGCCAGGAGGTCAAGTGGGTCGGGGTGGGGAAGGTGGACCTGCCTCGTGGCCCAAGGAAGGAGCGAGCGGGAAGGGGAGTTGGCTGGCTCCTTGGCCGGCCCCTCACCTGGCCAATCGGTCAGACAGAAGGAAGTGTTGCTGAATGTTATCCACCAGGGAGCCCCGCATTTCCTCCACCACCTTGAAGACTCGCTTAAAGTTGTCAAACTGTAGGGCAGTTAGGGGAGGAGGGAGGACTGGTCAGAGGCTGCTCATCTGATAAACTGATTACTGAACATCCCTCCCTCACCTATCCATCTATCCAGTCACCTGATGCTGACTTAGCAGATGGTACTCTTCAATAAACTATCACCTGCTAATACTGTTATCAGTTCAAGCATCTTGCCCTGGATAAACGTTGACTCACTCCTACCTCCGAATTCCCCCTATTTTAGCATCACGCTCTCCAGGCTGGAACTGACCCTCCTGGCTTAAGGTCCAGGAAGTAAAAAAAAAAAAAGAGCAAATGCTGAGCTGTACAGAAGGAGTATACAAAAGACAGAGAGAAAAAATACTAAAGGCCCAGAAAGGTTGCTTCTCCCTTCTGGGCCACCAAACAGCCTTGTGGAGAAGGTGGAATCTGACCCCCTGCTTTGTATTTCAAGGCGTGAATAGTATACCCTCCAGGTAGGACTAGCAGGAGCAAAAAGAAACCCAGGGGCTGGAGAAATATATACTGAGAAAGGCTGGCAGAGACCAGATCACAGAAGAGCATGAAGGTCAAGGCCAAGGAGTGTGGCTACTATCTAGGATGGAGTGGGAGAGCCAATTAAAGTTTACAAGGAGGGAAAAGCTATGGTCAGATCTGAATGAGTAGCTCCCGCAGGGGAGTGGGAGATGCTTTGGAAGAGCAAAACACGGGACAAGAGACTGGGTATGAAGCCCCTGCCACAACCAGAGGCGGGAAAGGAGAATGGAGCTGGGTGAGTGACCAGAGGGATGGAGTAAAGGGGCAGACTAGATAGACATGGGATGCTGTGTTGGGGGGCAGGGATGCAGTGCCCACTTGTCTCCGGCAGCTCTTGAGGGTGATGCCTGTTTTCGTGCTGATGTCATCCAGGTCTTTCTTGGTGCCCTTGGACAGCTTCTTGCCCAGGACCTCCCGCACAAAGGCCTCGTCAAAGGCATAGTACCTGCGTGGAGGCAGAAGACACCACTGACTTTCCACATAGGAGGGAAACGGGGGGTGGGGGGGTCCGGCAGGGTCTAGGCTTGGCCCCTCCTGCTCTCAACTTTCTCAGACCTTGTGTAAGCCCCATCCCAACGTGGGCCTCGGTTTCGCCCTGTAAAGCGGGTATATGGTCAGACTGGTTGGCGTCCTCACCTCTCGATGAGCAGCGCCTGTCGGGAGGGCGGGATCTGGAAGATGAGCTGGTGCAACAGCTTGGGCGGTGCGTGCAGCAGCCGCTCGAGCATGTGGAAAGTACGGTAGTGGTCCATGGTGTCGCTCTGCAGCACCGCTGCCGTGGCGCCCGTCTGCTCCAGGATTCCCGAGCGCACCCTCAGAGCCACCGCGTCGCTCACTGGGGAGTGGGCGCTGGCATTAAGCCCCAGGCCCTCGGGGGATCCCAAGTCCGACTCCTACTAAACATCCCTTACTCCCTCTCCCCACTTCCCCCTAGGACCCGAGTCCTGGCCCCGCTCCCTCTCCCCTTCCAAACGACCGCCCCTCCTGACCCGCTCCCCAGACGGCCCCCCACACACCCGAGTAACCATCCAGCCAGAGGCGATACACATCCTCGTCGATGAGGGTCGTGTTCCCCACGAAGATGTCCAGCTCGCTTGTCATGGCGACGCCCGGACCCGGGCGCAGCCGCAGCGCCCCGTTTGGAGCGAGCACTGCCCGGGCGGGCGCGCCGCCTGCAGGCTACTTCCGGGAGCGCCGGGATTCGGCTCCGGGCACCCGGAGCCAGAGAAGGACCACTTCCGGGACAGAAAGGGTGGGGGCAGAAGCTGCGAGGAGGAGTAGCCCCACCTCCCAGCGGGAGAGGCAATCCCAGGCTCCTTGTCCCCGCCCCCCATCCTGAGCCAGTTTGCAGGAAGACCTCGGGAGGCGAGGCCAACCGCCGGTCTCCCCCGCGCCGGCAACCTTCTCCTACACTTCCTTCTGGCTTTTCTCCCACTTTCTCTGACCTTTTTTGGGCCTCTCTACTTTGACGTCTATCTTAAATGTGGGAGTTTCACAGCTCTCTGTCCTAAATCTTTTCTTTGCAAAAAAATATGTCTGACTTAATCTCCAAGGGCCCTTGCTGGGACGCCCCTCACTCCATTCTGCGGCTGAGCACCACTTCTGGGCACCGGGCACCTGCTCCCATGGTTTTAACCCCCTCACTCCCTTACCCCCCACTAATGACCCCCCTTACCCTGCAGCTCAGGGCTCTGGCTGGGTGGAGTCCACCTCAGGAGGGCTGCCTATATGCTCCTCTTTCACGCCGTCTACTCTACAGGCCCCTCAAAAGCTAGACAGCCCTCTCTCCAATCTGTTTCTTTCCCATCTCAGTGACAGTCCCAACATTCACCCGGTTCTCGTGCCAGAACCCTAGGCTTTCTCCCAGAGTCCTCACTCCTCATGTTCAGTTCTGCTGATTTGCCTCCTGACTATTTCTAGGATGTTTTGTCCTCTCCACCCCTACTGGCACTGTCCCAGCCCGGTCCTTCTGCAAGGCTCTACCTTGCCCATTGACACAGTGTTCTTACTAATCTCTCTGCCTACATCTCTTCCCCATGGTCCATCCCACACAGAGCAGCCTGAATAATTTTTTTTAATGCATGTTTTTAAATGTTACTCCCCTGCTTAAAATCCTACTGGCCCGTGGTAACGCTCCAGCCAACTACCTTTGTTGCTTCACTCCCTCATTTTACCATGTTCTCCATACAACTACCTTTTGAAAACATCCAGCCATTTCACCGTCCCTAAAGCAGCTAGGCCCCCAGCATCTTTCACCACGCTATTCCTGCTCCCTGAAATAGCTTTCTCTTTACTTGGCGAAGTCCTATACATCCTTAGGGGCCCCTCAGATTACTACCCTTTTGGGGAAACCTTTTTTGGGGGGGTGGAGATCCCTCAGACAGTGCCCCTCCCCCATTTACTTCTGGTTTTACACAGCCTGTCTCACCCACTAAATTACCTCGTTTGGAGGCCTCGGTGGCTCAGTCTGTTAAACCTCTGCCTTCGGATCAGGTCGTGATCCCAGGGTCCTGGGATTGAGTCCCGGATCAGGCTCCCGGTCCAGCGGGGAGTTTACTTCTCCCTCTCCCTCTGCCCCTCCCCACTGCTCGTGCTCCCTTTGTCTCTCACTCTTTCTCAAATAAATAAATAACATCTTAAAAAAATAAATTACGACCCCTTTGAGGACAGGATCAGAATCGTAGCCCACGTTTATTTCTGCCCTGGCTCTGCACGCAATAAAAGTTGATTGAACAAATGAATCCCTGTATGCACCTCCCCCGCTTCCCCCCCTCCCCCCGGCAGGAAACGTTCCATGAAAGGGTAGGTTGATTATGAGTCAGGCACGTTTGGACTCAGGGTTCCGAAGAGCTGGGAGCGATGTTCAGTGAGTTGAGACTCTCGAGTATGAACTAAGCTAGGAAAGTTGGTAACGAGATCCTTTTGGGTTCCGTCGGGGAGTGGGCATGAGAGTCGGTGGCCGACGTCGGAGTCTCCGTTCTCAGAAGGATCTGAGAGGCCTAGGCGAGAGCCTGAGGAAGTTTTGGAACTGGAAGTACGAAGTGCCTAGTTTGGGGTTACCTGTCGCGGAGGGTAGTGGTGCTGAGACCCAGCGTCCAAGAGGGTCAGTAACTCCGCGGTCTGGAGTGGGCGGGGAAGGGGCTCTCTCTTTCTCGGTATTCTGCGCTCAAGTCCCGCCCCTTTCCGGGGAGCCTTCCCTGGATTGGCTGTCCTTCCTTAACGTCATACGGCCCCGCCCCGGCGCGCGCCCCGCCGCGTGCCCACCCCCGGGCGGCTGCTGCAGCCTACGCTACACAGGCAAAGCCTGCCGCCCGCGGAGCCGGAGCCAGACCCCGAGAGCGCAGAGCTCGACGTGGGCTCCTGGGCCGCGGCGGCGGGCAGGCGATGCTCCAGAGGCCTGAGCAGCCATGGAGGCCGAGGCGGGCGGCCTGGAGGAGCTGACGGACGAGGAGATGGCGGCGCTGGGCAAAGAAGAGCTGGTGCGGCGCCTGCGGCGGGAGGAGGCGGCGCGCCTGGCGGCTCTGGTGCAGCGCGGCCGCCTCATGCAGGAGGTGAATCGGCAGCTGCAGGGTCACCTGGGCGAGATCCGCGAGCTCAAGCAGCTCAACCGGCGCTTACAGGCCGAGAACCGTGAGCTGCGCGACCTCTGCTGCTTCCTGGACTCCGAGCGCCAGCGCGGGCGGCGCGCCGCGCGCCAGTGGCAGCTCTTCGGGACCCAAGCATCCCGAGCCGTGCGCGAGGACTTGGGCGGTTGTTGGCAGAAGCTGGCCGAGCTGGAGGGCCGCCAGGAGGAGCTGCTGCGGGAGAACCTGGCTCTTAAGGAGCTCTGCCTGGCTCTGGGCGAGGAGTGGGGCCCCCGGGGCGGCCCCGGCGGCGCTGGGGGCTCGAGCGCCGGGCCGACACCCGAGCTCGCCTTGCCCCCCTGCGGGCCCCGCGACCTGGGCGATGGAAGCTCCAGCACCGGCAGCGTGGGCAGTCCCGATCAGTTGCCCCTAGCTTGCTCCCCAGATGACTGAGGGCTCAGCTTCCTTCACGTCGACGCCCGACCAGACTGCTTCCCAAGCGCCGGGACTGCGGTGGACCTCGGGACCTGGACGCCGTCCCGCCTGCGTACGAGGGGCCGCTGGCATGAATTTGGAAACTCTGGCACTAAGGAGGGCCCCTCGCTCTCGCTGGTGGGGCAGCAGGGGGACTGGAGGCTGGAGCGGAGGGACTTGCTGGGGGCGGGGTGGGGGCTAATAAACTGGAACGGAAGCAGAGCCCATGGCCTGGGCAGCGTCTGTCTGGGACTCGCCGGGGTGGGAACGAGGGCGGGGACGTTGAGACAGGGTACCATTCCCATCCGGAGGGGCTGCAGAACTAAGGCGGCCGATTCCCCCACGACCTCAAGCCTGGGGCGGGATGTGGGACCTTGGTAAGCCCCTGGCTCCCCCCATTAAGCCTCGGGACACGCCGCGATCCGGCCCCTGAAGTGGCTCCAGCTCCCTTCCCGGCTCCTTCCTGTCCAAGACAATGGGGCAGGAAGCAGGTGTTGGGGGCCTAGAACCCACTCGGCAGCCTCCCCCGAGGCTGGAAGGGGCGTAACAGCGCCCTCCTATGGCTCACGCAGGAGCGCTGTGGGCCCCCATCGGGAGGAAGACGATAATCCTTTCGGCTTGCACCCAGCAGCACTCTATTCCTCCTCTCAGTCCTGGAGACCAGGCAGCACAGATGTAATCTCATTCAAGACAACTGAGGTCCAGAAATATCAAATAATTTGTCCAAACTCGTACAGTAAGTCCGTAGAGCTGAGACGGGAGCCTAGGGCTTCTGGTTCCAAATGTTCTCTCCCTTTCGCCTCTGGGTTCAATGAGACCGGGCCAGAACTTCGAGCCTTTTATTCCATTTTGGCAGGTTTGTATAAAAATACTCTCTGTAGGAAAATAAATAGCAGCTGCCTTCCTTGTGGAGGCTTGGATTCCCTGGAGCTAAAGTCTTCTCAGAGCTGGGGAGCTGCGGGTCAGCTCCTCACAGAAGACTGTGGCACTCTCCTGCCGTTCAGGAGGTGCCAGCAGAATGCCCTGGTTCGATCACTTGGTGCTGCTGGCAGTGTGGGGCTGGGTGAGTTCGTTAGTGTTCTAGGCTGGTAGAGTATCACCTTCTGTCAAGAATGGGATTCGGCGGATCACAGGAAGAGGGTGATGAAGACTATAGGTGTGGTCTGGAGGGTCTTGGGGCTCTAGAGGACTTCTAGGGAACTACAAAGTCCTTTTTTGGTTGCCAGGAGTTCCCTCGAACAAATGGGAAATATTTTGTTTCTGATTTAGTGCACATTGTGCTAGAGAAGCCAGCTCTGGAAAAACAGTGGGTAGCTTTGGTGGCCCCAACTGGCTCTACTAGGAAACAGAATATGCTCAGTCTCATCTGGAGGGATGGAGAAGAGCCTGCTGGGGATGGGCATGGGTTACAGTCCAGACCAGCTGAACCAGTGGGTGGGGAGACATTGGCTAGAGCGGCACCCGCCCAGAGGGGGCTGGGATGCCTCATAAGGCAAGGAGGGTGGGGGAGCCCAGAGGGTCAGAGGATGGGTCTCCGCTGCTGCTGCTACTCCTGCGATGGGCTGAGGAGCAGGGCTCAGGGGTACTGGGGTAGGTGAAGACGGGACTAGGGGTGAAAGGAGTCAGGGAGGGTGTGGTCATGAGCGTGGGGGTGTGCAATGCTTCGGGTTCAAGCACAGGCCCCGAGGAAAGAGAGATACAAGGTACAGGGCGGGAAGGGGTTGGTGGGCTGCTGGTGCCGCCAGTACCGCCCGCGCCGCCAGTGTCGCTTTCTGTGGCCCCTTCCGGGATTTTGCAGATAGGGCGGTGGGCTTCAAGCACCAGCTCCAGGCGCTCCTTCTGCTTCTGCAGCTCCTCGATCTCTCGCTGCAGACCGGATTTCTCGTCCTCCAGTTTATCAGTCTCCTGTGGAGAGTTAGGAGAGGAGTTAGAAGATGAGGGCTGAATATCGTGTAGCCTCGGGAGGTGGTGGTAATGGGGGTGGGGGGGGACGCGGGGGGAGGGCTCCAGAGAGTCTGGACTACAACTCCCATGAGCCCTTGGGAGAAAATGGGCTCGACTCCCATCAGGCCCGGGAGCATCTTAGAAGGAGGTTGTCCGCCGAAGCTTTAACTCTCCTCTGCTTTGCTGGAAGTGAGACGCGCTGTAACTAATTTATAATCGCCTTTTCCTCGTCATTTTCTCCGAAGGACTGCTCCTCCGACGGGAGCCTGGGGAAGGGGCCTTCATATACTGGCGCCCTCTGGGGCCCCGCAGGCTCAGGGGAGCCGCGCCCCTCTGAGGTTCGGTGGGCCGGGGCCTGGACACCCTCCGCACCGGCCGGTGCTCACCGCCTGCAGGAAGTCGGTCAGTTCCTTCCTCCGGTTCCTGCACTTGGCCGCGGCCAGCTTATTCCGCTCGCGCCTCACTCGACGGCGCTCCTCCTCCTCCGGGCTGATCTGGATGGGTAGAGGGAGTCGCGAGGTAGATCCTGGGCCACTCGTCGCCCGGCACTCGCCTTGTGGGGTGCCCCAGGGGTAGGACCCTGGCCCAGAGTATGGCAGTGCAGGGCCCCCCAACCCTGCGCTTCAGGGACCACACTGCACCGCGACCGGTTCCCTGCACTCACGCTTCAGTAAGATTGAATTAATCAGATTTCCTCTTCGCACCCAGCTTTTTGCCAACTCTGATTACTCTCAGAGTGCCCCCCACCTAGCCATACACTCCACAAACCTTTACCCGCCTCCATCTCCCAGGACTCAAGTGAGATACGCCCGCAGTCCCAAGAAGCTTTCTCTCATTGCCCAACCAGAAGTGGCCTTTCTTATTTCTTACTCTGAGCCCCTGGGGCCCAGCTGCTCTTTTTCAAAGGACCCTCATTCTTTTCAGTCTCTTGATAACCAAGTGTCCTCTTCCCCAGAATTTGTGAGCACTAGGAGGGCTTGGTGAGTGTTGCTGCTGAGTAAGTTGTCTTTTATTAGCAACCTATTAATGTCAGTGAAGAGCTTTACACAGATTCTTAACCCAACTTTCCATGTAAGGAACTGAAGCCTGGAGAGGATGAATAACTCATTTATGGTCCCAGAGCAGAAATTAAAATCCACTCACTCTATTCAACATCGAGAGGCCTGCTGATTGGAGACCACTACCCCCAAAAGAACCCCACTTAGAGCTCACAGCCCCAGTCTAGGAGTCCCAGAAACAAAGAGCTCCCCCACCACCACCCCAGCACAGGGCTGAAGTCCAGGAGCCTGCCTTGCGCTCACAGCACGGTCCTCTTCTCCAGTTGGTCACAAAGGCTTGTCTAACCGCACATCTTTCCAAAATCCTGACCTTTTCCTCATCTTCTACCCTGGTGTTGGGTCAAGCTCCTTAATGCACAAGCCTCACTCCACTGCAGTCTCATATACCAAAATGAAGGAGGAGCCACTCCCTTAAAGATCTTCTATCTCTTACTTATTTTGGTAAGGAATTGGGTTTTTTGTTTTGTTTTGTTTTGAGCACTGTGAAGGCAGGAGCCAAGAGTCCCCAGCTCGCTCTGCTTTGAGCCTCTGTTAGCTCTGGATGAGAGAGTGTGGCTTGATGGCTAAGATCTCACTTTAGAATTGGAAAGACCTGTCTCATTGATCACTACTTGTGTGATCTGGGCAAGTGACTACCTCTGTGTGCCTTCATTTCCCAGCTGTAAAATGGAGAAAACCAGAGTGCATTCCCCAGAGGCTTTTTATAAAGCTTAAATGAGATAGGGAAACTTAGACCCAGAGAGTAGCTGCAGGGAACCCTCCCCTTGCTGTTCTCTCCCCAGCTCCGTAGAGAGCATGCGCTCACCATCACCATCACCATCCACGTCAGCAGGTAGAGACCTCTACCCTCTTCTCCTCTCCACACCTTACATGTTCTCACCTCCACCTCCATTCTTGCTCCTGCCATCCTCTCTACCTGGAATGTCTTTTCCTTCATCTCTCTATATGCAAGTCCTACCCATCCTTCTAGGCTCCAGAAAGCTTTCGCTGATCTAGAAGTGACCTCTTTGCCCTCCGGATCACCCCCAGGGGCTCCTATTACTTTCTTCCTTGGCCAGGAGTCACCAGTAGCCCTACCTCCCCACCTCCCCCCTTTCTAAGCCTGTGTCCTTTCGGCCAAGAACTTGTCCTCTGTCTTTCAGCACCCCAGTGGGCATCAGAACCAGCTCGATGCCACTGCTACGTACCTGTTCGCAGGGCCGGCGACGCACCCCTGGAGGTGGCCCTAGGGCCCTGATGACTCCTGGCCGGGGCTGCGGGGGGCTGTACGGGGGGTAGGCCAGCGGCCTGGGGTAGCTGCTGGGTCCCAGGAAGTGAGGCTGCACCATCCACTGCAGCTCCTGGCTGCCACTCACAGCGTTGACGCTTGGCACGAGGTGGAACTTCTGAGGGATGGGAAATGGAAAGCCAAGGATGAGGTCTGTGTAGACTGAGGGGCCGCCGCTGGACAGAAACCACACCGCCGTCCACCCTCAATGCAGCTGTTGGTTCCGAGAGACCAGAAATAACACAACTTGACAGAGAGAGTGACTTGGTGACAAATCCCTGCTTATGAGCTGTGTGACTCTGGGCAAGTCTCATAACCTCGCTGTGCTTTCATTTCCCTATCAGAACCAATACTTACAAAGTATGGATTCCGGGCACGGGCCCAACCACTTGACAAATTACTGACTCATCTAATTTGCACAACAGTATCTTCATTTTCAGACAGGAAAACAGTTGTCCACAGACACATAGCCAGTAAGTGGGAAGTGGAGTCTGGGCCCGGGCATACTCCTGGATTCTGCCCTAGTCCCATCTGTACAAAGAGGAGAATTCCAGCTTCTATCTCCAAGGCTGGCTGTGAGAATCTGGAGACAGAATGTGTATGACGGGGCCTGGGGAGTGGCCGGGGTCCAGCACACAGGGGCTGTGGTGGACAAGAACCATTGGTGTGGGTTAGGCTGTCCCCGTGAGTCTTAGCTCAGCCCCTTACTGGCCATGACTCTGGGCAAGCTATCGAACCTCCATGTGCCTTGTTGTTGTTGTTTTTTTTTTCATGTGCCTTGTTTTTAATATGGTTGTAGGTGAGGATTATGGCATTTCATTGATGCTAAAAGATGCCCTTTAGCAGCTCTGAAATCACAGTTCGCTTGGCAGCTTTAGATAAATTTAGTGGCATCAAATAATGGTGGGTTCTCAAATCAATGAATTCTTAGGTCTCCCAAACCATGCGGGCTGCCCTGTATGCGCTCCATGTATTTATTACCTGCTAAGATTTCCCTTCAGCCAGAAATCTGAGAAAGGGGTCGAGATGGGGATTCAGTGTTGGGAGAACTGGGTTCAAGCCCTCGGGGCTGGGCCTTGGCGCCCAGGCCTCCGGGAAGTGCGACACAAGCCCAGGCAAGTCCAGACAGCGGTGTCCCCTGCTCAGTGCTGCGGGCCCAATGGCCCGGTGACCCCAGTTCCGGGACCCAGGCACCGCTGGCGGCATCTCCCGCTCGCGAGGTAGTCCGGGCCCGGGCCGCTCCGGGCCAGGAAGGGAGGGGCGCCCCGGGTGAGTCAGCCACCGTGACTCGGCCGCTGTGACTCCCGCTGTGACTCGGCGGAACGGACGCCGCTCCTTCCCTCCCCTAGCGACACGTGCGCGCTGCCCCTCGACAGGAAATGGGCACCTGCAGTCACCCAAGTCCCCCCAGCCTGCAGCGGGGCGCCATTCGGTGCCGAGGGATGGGGGGCGCGAGAGCTGCCCGCTGCAAGACCCCGCGCACTTCCCGGCATCTCGCAGTCTCCACGGCCCCAGCCTGTAAATTAGGGATGGAGAACCAGTCTCCCGGAGCCCACCGGACTCCACTGCTCCAAGAAAGGGATAGGGACTTGGCGACAGGGTAGAGAGGGACAGACAAACGGACGCACAGACGGTCACAGTGGATTCCCAGCCAGTCGGAGCTGTCCTGCCGTTGGATCCCGCCTCCCTCCTGCGTGGGGACCTCTTGGCCTCAGCTCAAGACTCCGGATCCCGGGAATTTAGTCCGCGCTGGATCAGACCCTCCCCTCCCGTCCCAGCTGGGACTAATCCCGGACGAAGGGGCACCCTTCTGACGCAGACAGGACGAAGACATTAGTCGTGGACGGGAGGAAAGAAAGAAGGTAACAGAGACGGCGGGACAGACAGTAGACAGCGAAGGAAAAAGGGGCGAGCCAGAGGGGACGTTCGCAGATCTTTGCCGCGCCCGCCGCGCGCGTTCCCCTGGGCTGTGGGGGAAACGTGCCTCTAGACGACGGGGAATCCGCGGCCCCGGCCCCGGCCCCAGATCCAGTCCCTACTCCTGTTCGCGGCCCCAATCCCAGAGTGTGCGGAGCCGACCTCGGTGTCCCAGGCGCTGTCCACCCGGGAACCCCAGGCGTCGGGTCCCTCTCACCTGCTGGCCTGAAGTGGGGGGCTGCGCCGGGCCGCCGTACGCGCCGCCGGCTCCGGAGCTCGGTCCGGGTTCCCCGAAGTCTCGGAACATGCCCTGGCTGGCTGCTTTGTGGGGTCCGCGTCGCCGGCTTCGGTTCTGACTCACTTGCTCCTCGCGGAGTCTTTTCTTTTTATGAATGAAAAGTTCTCGGGCTGAACCACTTCGATCGGGAGGGGGGGGAGCGGGGAGCGATTTTCAACGGCGCTGGACACCTCAGGGCTCCACCTCCCCAGACGCTCCGCCTTTTGCCAGTCCGCGCTGACCTTGTCTACGCCTCCTACAGTCCGGTAGCCGCCTCGTCGTGGGGAAAGGGACGGACCTGGCGTCCCCCACGACAGCGGCGGGTCAGCCCCCTCTGACGTAGTTGCCCATACATGGTGCAATTTCCTCGCCGCGCCCAGGTGGAGCCGAGGATTCCCCCACGGATTTACGCACCTGTGAGAGGCTGGGCGCCCCACCCCGCCCGCGAGCTCGCGCTTTGGGCCCGCGTTCCCATTCCGGGCGCCGGCCTGGGAGCCCACTCATCGCCGGGTCTGGCCTAGATGACACGAAAGAATCACGCCTTGCGGCGCGTGGGAGGTTGGAATGATGAATGAGAAAGGGCTCTGGAAACAGTAAAGTGGATTATAAATGTGATTGTGGTGGTGATTATTTCATTTACGGGGTGCTTACTTCGTACTTACTGCCGTCCAAGGCTTCACACCTGCTGGCATTGTTTTAAGGTTCAGGTACCAAAAAATGGGTGTAAGATAAACCAGGCTTACCGAAAGGGTGGTATATTTTAAACGTTTACGATGAACAAGTTAATGGTTTGAACTACCCACAAATACAAAGCGACGCGATTGTACTACTCCTAGGATGGTTTCCGTAGTTATAACAAGTTTTGGTTCAGAGCCTCCATGAGAGGTTAAAAGCCTGCAGAGTCTGCCACGGGACGCAGTTGTCCTTGGTCAGATAAATGCTGACTTCTTTAAATACTGTCACTGCTCTTTGGGGGTTGTGGTCACCAGCCTTATTTGGAGATGTGCCAAATTTCAACAACTAAGGCCAACACCCTGGGGAGTAGGTACGGAGTTCGGGAAACAGGGTCCTGGGCTGCCCTTCCTCGGGGACTGAGGCCAGGGGTCTGTGGGTGCACTCGGGGCTCAGAGAAAGAAGGCCAACTCTGGCCCTGGGCTTCTAGTCCCAGGGCTGCCATTTTCTGTCTCCACGACCCTAGGTGGGTCACCTTCCCTTTGAGTCCCGGTCCCAGTGGGAATAATTGAGCCTCCTGCTGACCTCAGGGGGTTTCTATAGGATCAAATGAGATCATAAATGTGAAAGTGCTTTGTAAGCTATAAAGTGCTGTGCGCTCAGGAGGTGCTTGTCAGCATGGTGCCTCTCCCTTGCCCTTGTTCTACTCAAGGCTTGTCTTTCTCTAAGAAGAAAAGAAACCAACAGCAGTTTACCGGAATGAGAAATATAGAGGTGAGAGAGAGACAGAGGGAGAGAGGGAGAGAGATTTGAGCTGGTGCGATCCATGGGAAAGAGCACGCGCACTGGAACCAGACAGTTCTGGGTTCTGGAGTTTGAATTCTGGCAAGGCTGCTCACCGCTATATGACCCAGATGAGACACAGCATCTCTCAGAGCCTCTGTAAAATGGAAACATAATGATGACTACACGTCAGGGTTGTTCGAGAATAGAAATGAAATAATATCACATGGTTTGCCCGCCCGGCATATAGTAAGAACTTGACAAATAGCAAAAACAAATACACGTGTTAATACAAAACTCCAGAAGCAGGAGCCCTTGGGGTTCTGATCACATGCTAAGGTAATCACGTAGCGTGTGCACACACACACACACACACACA
>CM053613.1:4451357-4469754 GCA_028646535.1 Procyon lotor
CTGAGAGGTGATCAGACACTGAGAAAAACACCGGGGTACGTAGTAGGTGGGCAATGCTGGGGGCGGAGCAGGAGAGCACCAGGGGCCCTACAGGGGCCCCCAGGGAGGTTCCCCACTGGGGGAAGGCAGGCTTCCCCCCCGGCAGAGGAGTATTTGAGGCTGGGACAGCTGTTCCTGGGGTCAGGGTCGGTAGGCACAAAAGCCTGGGGGCGGCGTGGAAAGAGGGGAGGCCTGGGGACTCTGAGGTCCAGAGCACGTGGTGGAATGTGGGCTGAGAGCTGGAAGGGTGGGCGGAATGAGGCCTAAGCCAGGGTCCTTGAATGCCCACCCGCCTGCCCGAGGAACTTGACTTGGCTGGGAGACAAAGGGGCTCCTGAGTGGTGTTTGAACAGGGAAGTGACTTGTGCCCAGTTCGCAGAGGCTGGAATCTAGGGAAGAGGGGGCTGGAGTCCCCTGTGGGGAGGTCTTCTGGGCCTGGCCCTCCAGGCTCAAGGTCAAACGCAGTCATGTGGTGGGCGCCGGGCCAGAAAGAGGATGAGGTACGAGGGGGGCTGGGCGGCTGTTTCCAGGGGTTGGGTATCACTCTACCCATTCCCCAGTTGCCCATTGAGCATGCGCAGGTGCCTGTCCCTCTGCTGGCCTCTGAGGCTCATCCCACCTTGCCGCGATGGCAGGCTTGTCCCCATGAGGCAGATGAGGACCTGAAGCTCCAGAGAAGAAAAGGGGCTGGATTAAGCGGGAGTCAGGGACAAGGCTACCATGTCCCCACTCTTGTCCTGCGGTTCCCTCCCCCACCAGCCACCTCTCCAGCCCAGGGCATCCTGGAGAGCATCAGAGACATGGTCCCCACTGCCTGCATCTCCGATCTGCCCTGCAACCTCAGACCAGCTTCTTTTCCTCTGGGACCCTCGGTTTTCTCTTCTTAAAGATGAGTAATTGACACACTGTGAGCCCTGAAACCAGAAGCTTCCGTGTAGATCCACCTGGGGGAGGATCACCCCTGCTCCAACCAGCACAGCTTGGGGAAGCAGCAGAGGACAACCACAAGAGTTCTGGAGTCAGGTGCCCGGGGTTTGAGCCCCATCTCGGCCACTTTCTGGCTATGTGCCCCAGGCCATTCTCTTAACTTCTCTATGCCCTCAGTCTCCCCTTTGTGAAAATAATATAATGATTGTACCTGCTTTTCGGGGTCATTGGGGGAGTAAATGAGATTAGGTGTGGTTGGCACTTAGCACAGGACTGGTGTCTTGTAGAAGAGCTCGGGAAGTGTTCGCATTTTCTTGCCCGTCAAATTTTGTGCCACGTGGGCCATTCCATCTGCATGGGGGTGTCAAGGGTCTTGCTGTCAGTGCTCAGAACGGCTCTGCCCACTCAGCCTAGCCCCTTAGGTTTCTTGGAGCAGCTCCTGCTCCCTGCAGACCTTAGCCCTGGAAGTTAGGGCCCGTCACCCAGTTCTTGGGCTCTCCTCACCCTCCCGGACCTGAGGCTTCCCCCCACCCCTGGGCTCCAGGGTGCCAGCCCCTGCTCTGGGCCAGGAGGGGGATGAAACGCTCCTCCTGGGATAAAAGGCTGGCAGGCCTAGGCTGGGCCAATAAACCACCCCACCCTCGCTGGGAGGACCTCTGGGCACCCATGTAAACTGAGTCATGGGGGGCAAGGGGGTGAGTCATGTGGCCTGTGAGCTGGAGCCGGATGGGGCAGAACTTGCCTGTGGAGGGCCTTTGGCCACGCCTCATAAAGCCACAACTGTCAGCCCCCCCCCCCCCCCCATAGGCAGGACTCCAGCCGAGGAGCAGGGGGCTGGGGGCTGGACTCTGAGCGCGCCCGCCAGCGCCTGTGTGCTCCTGAGTGAGCGTGTCTGTGTGGCGGCGGGAGGGGAGCGGGAGGGGAGCGAGGCTGGCAGACCGGAAAGGGAGGCTCTGGCTCCGGAGGAAAGGATGGGGGTTTGGAAACGAGTCAAAGCCCTAAGAGAAGAAGATTTTGGCGGGAACGCTTCTCTGCCCTCTCCTGGCCTCTGGGGGTTTGGCTGACTTTTTTTCCCCCCTGCAGGACAAGCTTTCTCTTTTTAGCCTGGGAGGAGCCAGGGCCCAGTGGGCGACATGTCTGTCCTCCAGAGTCCCCGGGAGCCAGAGCGGCTCGGTGACTGGGGACACAGCTCCCTGCTGCAGGGGTGCGTGCGAGCACTTTGGGGAGTTGTGGGGGCTGCCAGAGCGTTTCTAGCCTTGACCTTGGCCAAGTTACTTTACCTCTTCTGGCTGCAGTTCCCTCCTCGGTAAAATGAGGGTCGTGAGGACCAAAATGGGTTAATGCATGCGAGCTGCTTGGAGGAGCGCCAGGTACCCACTAGGTCATGTGCCCCCTCGCTCTTACTGTCTGAGCCCCATCGACCTCAACTCAACAAATGGGGGAGGGGAGGGGGTGAGAGGGACCCCTTATCTGGCCATTGCTTTGGTTCTAGTCTCTGAGGTCATTCCCTGGGAAGCTGCCCCCATGCCCTGCCCCGTTGCTTGACCCCGTCAGCGGGGGGTTTCACAAGGGAAAATGGGTTCAATGGGTTGCTGGGCTGTGTGCCCTCAGGTTACCCCCTCAGTGTCTGGGGGATGCGCGTCAGAGAAGTGGGGAGTTTCCCTCCCTGGATGAATCAGCTGTGTGACCCAAGCCTCGTCCCTGCCAGAGCCCCTCCCAGCGGGCGGGAGTGGGGTGCAGTTGCCCTGCTGGGAAAATCCCCAAAACCTCACCAAAGCCCGGGCTGAAACTTTCTCCCAACTCAGCTGTTTCCTGTCTTCCCTGGCTCAGCCCCTACCCTAGCTGAAGTCAGGGGTTGGGCAGACATTCTCCCCATTCCCCAGCCAGCCCCTCTAGAGCCTCCTCCCTGAGGTCTGGGGTACACGGGACATGTGAGTGGGAGGAGGTGGATTGTGTGTATGTGTGGGGGGTCTCCTTTCCCTGGCCTCAGTTGTCCTTCATGTGGTTCTATAAAAGAGGCTGAGAGGGGCGCCTGGGTGGCTCAGTCGGTTAAGCAGCTGCCTGCGGCTCAGGTCATGATCCCAGGGTCCTGGGATCGAGTCCTATATTGTGCTCTCTGCTCGGCGGAGAGCCTGCTTCTCCCTCTTCCTCTGCCTGCCTCTCTGCCTACTTGTGCTCTCGGTCTCTCTGTCAAATAAATAAATAAAATCTTAAAAAAAAGAAAAAAAAAGAGAGCTGACAATGGGGCCTGTCCAAGTTTACTCAGCCCTAGCCCACCCCGGGCCTGGGCTGTTTCCTTACTCCAAACAGGGGATTCTGAGGGGGTAGATCTTGGGGAGCCCCTGGCCTGATAGGGAAGCAGCCTTTACCGTAGGCCTGGGAGATCCTTCCTGTCCAGGATTAGGCTTAGTCATTGTACTTTCTGGATCTCAGTTTCGCCGTCAGTAAAATGGGAATCTGAAGTCTTGGCCCAGTCTGTTCTCCCCGGCAGGTCTGAGGACCCAACTTGTGTGCTTTACAGGTCGGACCCTAAGTCGTTGCTGGGCTTATTTATCTTTGCAACCCCTCACTCCAACAGCACTTTCCTACAGTGGGGGCCCAACCATGCCATCAGGGTTGAATGGCCTGGATTCAAATCTTAGCTCTGCCACTTATGGCTTTGTAACCTGGAACCGATCGAGGAACCTCTTTGGGCCTCAGTTTCCTCTTCTGCAAGACGCTAATCATAACAGAGCCAGGTGAGACTTCGACGAGATGATGGAGGGAAACACTCAGCAAGTGCCTGGCTCTTGTTATGAACGGAGCGAGGAAACAGGCCCGGAGACAGAGAGTGACTTTCATTCACTCGCTTGCTTATTCAATAATGTTTATTTGGCACTTGGGCTCGTCTAGGTCCTATGCTAGACCCTGAAGACACCCTGCGGGATAAAGTGGGGCCCCTGTCCTCGTGGGGCCCCAGACACGCAGATGAGGGCCATGGCAGGGTGAGTGTTATGGGAGCCTGACGTGCGGATAGATGGGGAAGGAGAAGTCTCTGGGAGGATGGACTGCTGGTGTGAGGTGTGTTCAGCACGTGAGGATCAGGCACACCAAATGGAAGCGACAGCATGAGCAAAGCACCAAAGTGACCAGCATGACCACAAGAAAACAGGCAGCTCATACTTCTGGAACAAGAAGTGTGGAGCAGAGAGTGAAGGGAGAGGAGTCCAGAGGAATAGGCAGGGGCTGGATTCAGATTGAAATTTGGATTCGGATTTTAGCTAATTTATGGAGAGGTTGCCCTGGCCACGCACTGTGGGACAGGGCTGAGATTTAGACGCTGTTCTCACTTTCACTAAGCCCCGCAGTCTGGGCACTCGGCTCGGGGATCAGCAGGAAACAGACATCAATCGAGTGATTACATAAGTAACCTCTCGATCCTTGCTGAACGACAGGTGTTCAAGCAGAAGGAACGGCCTGAGGCCCAGGGCTGCGTGCCAAGGGGTGAAGGAAGTGCCAGTTGGTGCCAGTGGGGGGAGCACAGGCAGGAAGGTGCACCTGGGGGGAACTGGGGCCTGGCGGGGGTCTAGGGTCATGGCTGCCTCAGGAGAGCGGACTTCATATTGCAGGCTACGGGGAACCATAGCAGGGCTTTGAGGAGGAGAGGGGCACGGGTAGCTCTGCAGGAGGGCTGGCTGCAGGGGGATAGACGGGTCAGGGGGAGAGAATGGGGCAGAGGAGGCAAGCTGCCGTGGTGTGGGAGGGAGACTGAGCACTGGGCTAAGGCAGGGCCATGAGGATGGAAGAGAGAGTAAGAGTTTGCAAAATGCTTTGTTAGGAAAGGAGAATCAGGTGCTGTTAATACCATGTGGGCTGCTTTGTGGGCCCTAACAGGGCCTGGCAGGACCCCCCCGCCCCAAGCCTTGAGCCACTTTGGTCAAGGGCAAAGCATTGCTCGTCTGAGGGAGACACGGCAATGGGGCTCCAAGTCAGAGACCACCTAGCTCTGGGACTTCCCAGGGCTGGGCCAAGGGAACTCAGGCCTGGGGAAACTTGGGGTGAGGAGGAAGCTGGGGAGGGGGCTGAGCCAGCATCTCATGACTCACCCACTTCCACCCAGTCAGCCCAGTGGCATCTCCGCTCCCCTGCTCCAGATTCCAATTCGGTGAGGCTACTGGAGGCTGAGTCAGCTCCGGCATGGCACGAGAGCAGCGTCCCAAGGGGCTCCTTGCCAGAAACCCTGGCCTCCAACCAAGGCCAAGGCCAGGGCCAGGCCCGGGCTTGGGGGATGTTGGAGCCAGGCTCCCAGACTACAGTAGCCTCAGCTAAGCGGTGCTGCCCACGATCATGTGAGTGAATGTGCCTTGGGGGTTGTGAAGAATTCACAGTGGGTGAGGCCTTGGGTAACAGTCTGAGGAGGAGGCAGGGGCACAATGGGACCCACATCTCCTAAGCAGGTTATGAGACTTAAGACATATGGAAGTGCTTTGCTTTGCAAACTGTCAGGTGGCCCAGGACAGTCAGAGTGGGAGAAATGAGGCGAAATGTGAGAGCGTCCAGAGTTCCTTACGGCTGTGCAGGTTGTTTACTGCGTAAGAAGTCCAACCTAGGCTGTTGGACTTCTAGGTCGAAATCTAGCCCGTCCTCCGCTGACCAGGCCGTATTCCCTAACCTAGAAATGCCAGGACCAAGAGGGTACTTTTCTCTAACTGACACAAATACCCCCTGTAGGGCCCAGTAGTAGCCCCTCAGACTTTGTTGGGTCAAGCCCCTAGATTTATGGGAAACGACTGAGAAACTGATTCTGATTCGTGGGATGGAGGAGAACTGGCTTTGCAGAGGCTCTGAGAGAGGCTCCCAGACTCAGCAAGGAGGTGAATCACATTACTGGAGGCAGTTGGGGGCGCCCACTTAGGCCAGAGAAGCAGTCTCTCCTGGCCCCGCCTCTCTCCAGCAACCAAAGCAGGCAACCAACCAGTACTTAAAAAACACTCAAGACACAGACCCAAACTGGGTTTTATTGAAATGCCAGGAGCAGGCACATGTCAAAGTAGTAAAGGAAGAAAGAAGGTGGTGCAGGCTGTACGATGTGGCAGGGAGGGGCAGGCCGCATGTCCGTGGCCCCAACATCGCCTCTCTCTGCCAAGGGCTGAGTGGGTACAATCACCCCCTCCCACCCCCAACAAAATAGCATGCTTAGGCCTGCAGGGCCTTTGCCCCTGACTGTGAAGACTCCAAGAGGGACTGGAAGCACTAATTTTTCTCTCTTGTGAGGGAGGAGAAGGAAAGGTTTCAGGAGGAGAGAGAGGTACAGCTGGGGATGAGGGTGGCCAAGGAAGGCTCTCCTTCTGGGAATCTGTAACCAGTCTGTGGTCCTGGATGACAGAGGGGAGCAGCAGTGAAAAGAGAGGCTGAGGGTCCGGCCCTCAGGGAGCCAGAGCCTCCAGCTGGTGGGGACTTGAGTCAGCCCTGAACGGAGGGCAAGAGTTCAAGGGGATCGAAGATGCAGGCAGTTTCCGATTGACCAACTGATGTAGTCCTCAGAGCTAGGGGGCTCAAATTCCTTGGGACAAAGAGGAGGAAGACGGGAGGATCCATCCTTAGCAGGGAGTGGGGGGGGGCACAAGGTGGTCTCCCCCAGTTGGCCACACTAGGTCAGTTCGACATTGTTGGCGCGGTCCAGCACACGGGAGCCGCGGGTACTGCCCCCCAGCTGAAAACGACTCTCGTAGAGTGTGGGGCAGAGGTGCCAGCGGTTGGCCCGGTAGATGCCCAGATAGGTGTAGACGTCAGGCTTGTAGGTGAGCAGGCACTTGATGCCTGCTGCACGGATGGCTGCGTCCGCCTCTAGCACACCCAAGCGGTCCGTGAAGTCATCCGTGTAAACACAGATGACTTGGCGCCCCCCTTCCCTGGCCCGTGGGCTCACCTTGGCCACCTGAAGCCGGCCCTCGACCACAGCCCGAGCAATGCCGGCCCAGGCGTGGTCCAGCTTGAAGCCGGGTGCCAGGTGTATCAGCCACTTGCCAGAGAGCACGTGATGGGTGATGGCCAGCTGGCGCAGGGTACTCGGTGTGATGGGCCGCCCGCTGGTCTGCAGAGCTGCCCAGGCTGCCTGCAGGCCCTGCACATCACCCGAGTTGGGGACGTAGCCCTGCCCATATGCCGCAATCCAGCCCACAGGCTCAGAGTTGGGTGAGCCAGGGTCCCCATAGCGAGTAACTTGGGAGGGCGGGTACTTGGCCAACCAGGCATCCAGCTCGGCGGCTGGTGTGGTGCGGGCATCAAACACCAGCCAGGGGTCCATGTCGGCTGCCATGGCCTCTGCGGCCAAGTGCTCAGCAGTGAAGCCATCCTCACGGCCGCCTGGAGAGTCTTCCTCCTCCATCTCTTCACCGGGCTCCATCCTGAGGTGGAGGAACCGAGTTAGGGCAGGTCCAGGTCACATCTACAGCTTGGCTGGGCCCTAGCTGGTGCAGCCAATGAGCTAAACTCCATGGCCTTGAGCAAGACTTAACGTCCCATGCCCCTGCCTCATCTCTCCAGCAGACAACTAACTGTTCCTGTCCCCTAGAGTATTAAAGGCCCCAGGTGGAATAAGCGCTGCATAGAAAGGCTGTTCATCTTATTATCACTCTCCCCGATGCACAGACCAAAAACTGAAGCTCAGAGAGAAGTGACTTACCCAAGGTCACACCTGCAATGAGTGACAGGGCTGAAATGTGAATTCAGGTGAGGGAGCAACCAGCCCAGCTACACCTCCTGGCCCTGCCAATAACTGGCAGGAATCCCGAGCGCTGGGATTTAACGGAGGGAGGCAAAGAAGTGCACGTTCGCGCAGCATCGAGGCAGGCCCAGTAGGGCCAGACCTTCGAGGACGGCGCTGTCGGGCCCACCTGAAGGGGAGGACACTGGTGCCCAGAAAGCGCAGTGACCGGTCCAAGGGCAATGCGGGGGTGGCCGAACTGGAAAGCAGGCTTTTTAGAACCTACGAGAGCGCCAGCCTCGGCCGGCCGCGCCCGCCGCCATTAGCGCCCACAGCCCGAGCCGCGCCCCCGCCCAGCCCAGCCCCCTCCCAGCCCAGCCCCCTCCCGCAGCCCCGCCGTCACCTCCGGCCTTCGCCGCGCTCGGCGCCAGCCCAGCCCCGCGCCCGGCTCCGCTCCTGCCGGGGCTCTGCGCCGCCGCCGCTGCCACCTCCGCTGCCACCTCCGCTGCCACCGCCGCCACCGCCGCGCCCCGCCCCCGCCACGGCTGCCGCCGCCGCCATCTTAGCGCCCGCCGTCTCAACAACAACTTTATAGACAAGCGCAGCACGGGGCGGGGCCACCGGGCCGGTCGGCCGCGCCGCGGGGCGGGGCCTGAGAGGGGAGGGGCTGACCCCGGGGGCGGGGCCGGGGGCCGGGGGCCGGGGGCCGGGGGCGGGGCTAACGTTCGCTCTCCCAAGCCTGGGAGGCGGGCGGGAGTGGGGGTCCGGTCCGGGATCGACGCGCACCGCCAGGGAGGCTCCAAGGGGAGGGCGCTCCGGCCCTGAGAGCGGCGTGCTGACCGGCGGCGCTAGGACCTCGTGGGGAGCGGCGGGGGCGGAGCAGGCGGCACCAGGACCCGGGGGAACCGCGGCCGGCAGGCGGCGAGCAGGCCCGGGGGCCGGGAAGCTGCGGGCGGCGGCGCTGGGCCCGGCGCAGCGAGAGAGGCCCTGAGATGCCGAGCAAGAAGAAAAAGTATAACGCGCGGTTCCCGCCGGTGAGCACGTGGCCGGGCCCGGGAGGAGCGGGCTGGGCTCTCGGGAGGCTCGGGCCCAAGCCGGGCTGGGGGTGGGGGGGCGGGCGCTCCGCGGTGTCCGGGGGCACCGACGCCCCGCCCCCTTCCGTGCTCTCCCCGCGTCCGGGCCCCCCGCCCCCTTTCTCCAGGGATACCCTCTCTCGTTCCCCACCCCCAGTAACCCTTTCTGGGACGGAGGTGACAGGGCCCGAGTTTTCTACCCCCTCCCCAGGCGCGGATCAAGAAGATCATGCAAACTGACGAAGAGATTGGGAAGGTGGCGGCGGCAGTGCCTGTCATCATCTGTATCCTGTCGGGGCCTGGCCAGGTTGAGGGACGTGGGGTAGGGAGGGAGCCCGGGGTCGCCCTGTTTAGGCTGGGGATCCCCCACCCGTATTCTCCTTGACGCTCCTCAGCTCGGGCGCTTGAACTGTTCTTGGAGTCGCTATTGAAGAAGGCTTGCCAGG
Source organism: Procyon lotor (assembly GCA_028646535.1). Taxonomy (NCBI): domain Eukaryota; kingdom Metazoa; phylum Chordata; class Mammalia; order Carnivora; family Procyonidae; genus Procyon; species Procyon lotor. The sequence goes on from CM053613.1 coordinate 4,460,528, forward strand.
TGACCCAGTCCCGAAACGCGAAGACCATGACCACATCCCACCTGTGAGTGGCCTGGAAGCTGGTCGGGCCCAGTGCGACCCTGCCCCAAGAGTTCACACACTTAGGGGAGGTGGGAGGCTGCTGGGAGACCAGCAATGCCTCAAACGCTGGTGGGTTTGAACTGGGGGAGGAGGGGTTGAGTGGTCTAGCCGCGTGGAAAGATCCAGTGGTGGAGATGGGGTGGAGGTTTTCCAGTTTCCAGTCTCCTGACATCCAAAGACCCTTGCTGTCCCTTGCTGAGGGCCCAGACGTCTGGGTCCCACCTGAAGGCCATCTTCTCCCCACCTCTTCCAGGAAGCAGTGCATTGAGCTGGAGCAGCAGTTCGACTTCTTGAAGGACCTGGTGGCCTCTGTGCCTGACATGCAGGGAGACGGGGAAGACAACCACATGGACGGGGACAAGGGTACCCGCAGGTGGGGAGCCAGGGCCAGGTGCCCAGGCAGGGAAGGCCAAGGCCACCCGGGTTGGGGGTGGTTGGGGGTTGGTCAGGGAGTGTTGAGATCTCTGGGCAGATGGACTGTACCTTCCCGAAGGGGCCGGAAGCCAGGCAGCGGTGGCCGGAAGAATGGTGGGATGGGAAGCAAAAGCAAGGACAAGAAGCTGTCAGGGACGGACTCCGAGCAGGAGGTGAGTGAGGCCCCCAGCCCCCTGCCCTACCCAGTGGTACGGAGAGGGCAGTCTTGCATCAGGCCTTGCTGGCTGGACACCTGCCCATCCTTACCTATGGTTTTTTGTAAATTGGGCCCATAAAGGCCAGGCTATAGAGCTCAGTCTCCTGTCCCCGCTGCTCCCAGGGGTCTAGGCTGTCCAGTGACGAACTCATGCTTTTTTTTGTCACCTCTGATCCCTGCTTTGCTCCCAGGATGAGTCTGACGACACAGACACTGATGGAGAAGAGGAGACATCACAGGCTCCACCCCAGGCCAGCCATCCCCCTGCCCACTTTCAGAGGTAAGCAGCTCAGTGGCACCAGAGGGGGGCTAGCAGATTCCACAAGGCTGACTTGTCCCTTTTTTCCGTGGCAGATCTGGAGGACAGGAGGGGAGGAACTGAGGAGGGCTTAAATGCAGGAGACTGTTCTCAGAAGGCCCCCCCTCTCTAGCACCCAACCCCATTGAATGGGGCTTGGGCAGGGGCTGTGTGACCGGCTCTGGGTCCTTCCCTTCTCTGAGCTGGGCTGCCCGCTGGTACACAGGGCCACGGGCTCCATGCTCACGGGGGTGGGGCAGGCTCAGTGGGCAGGAATGGGCGCCGGAGAGGGGCCTGATCTTTCTCTCCTGCTTTCTGCCCCACAGCCCCCCAACACCCTTCATGCCCTTCACCTCGACTCTGCCTCTGCCCCCAGCCCCGCCGGGCCCCTCGGCACCTGACGCAGAGGATGAAGAGGACTATGACTCCTAGCGCCCTCTGCCCCCCAGGCCACGCCCCCTTTTAGTTGGTTTTAGTTGCTCTGGGGGGAGGAGAGAAGATAGAGCTGTTCTTAAATTTATTAAAAAATTAATAATAAAAGGGAGCACCAGTGTCTGTCCCAGCCTATGTCCGGGGCTCTGTGGCCACCTTCCCATCCATCCACCACCTGCTTTCCCCACGCTGAGCTGAGGCCTGGGGTGGTGGCTGCAGGGCGGCCGCTGAGTGAAGGGAGGGTCAAGAGGCCGTGGTTCGGGCAGGGTGGGAGCAGGGGTGCTGGCAGAAGAAGGCAGGCAGAGGGGTGGTGCAGGGCCGGAGCCGGGGTGCTGGTCATGCCCTGGGACCCTGGCGAGCTTCCTGTCCTTCTTTGAGTGGTCTTTTAGCTCTCTGACGGAGACTCTTCTGTCCTTTCTGGACTGCTGCAAAGGGACAGATTGGACAAATAATGGGAAAAGGCCTTGCAGCCCGCAGAGCTCGGTGCCTGATGCCATGAAGGGCATGTGGGCAGGGCAGTGGGAGCAGACGTAGGTGGGACTGTCCGGGGCCTCAATGATCCCCTTTCGAGCAGGACAGTGACCCAGCTGGTCAGTCCGCTCCCATTTCTGAGCAGACCCTGGGACCACAGGGTCCCCAAGGCAGACGTGTGCCTTCAGGGGGCCGGGGCTGGTGAGGCCGGGCGGGGGACACAGCGGCCAGTGGGCAGACTCGGGGTGCGTGTCGTCAGTTACTCAGGGGTGCCGCGAACTGACTGGCTGTGGGGCAGAGAGGGAGGGAACCCATAGGGATGGGCAGCTTGTCGGACGGGCAGCGACTTTTCCAGCTGGAGGACACAGGAAAGAGCAAGATTAGGGTCAGGGTCACAAGTTGGGCTGTGGTGAGTTTCGGGCGCCCGTGAAGGGGCCGAGGGAGGCATTGAATGGGCCCTGGAATGTTGGGGGCCTGGAGACAGATGTGGGGGCCCTGAGAGAAGGTGACCTCACCCCAGGGAGAGAGGGGAGGGCCTGGGCAGGCCACCAAAGGAGGCCGAAGAGCAGCCACACCCAGGGCCCCCCCGAGAGCCATGGGTGGTGCCCGTCCAGGTGTGTCCGGGAGGAGGAAGAGGTCAGCCGTTGCAACAGGCCGCAGGCTTTAGGGAAGGCCTGCCGGTGGTGGACAGCGGGGAGCTGGAGGTGAGAAGCTGAGACGAGGGGAAGCAACACTCAGGGGTGAGAAGCGGAGGCGAGAGAGTGAGGACAGGGCGACGGCCTGGGGTTGTGTTTTCTAAGATGGTGGAGACGCGGGCTGTAGCGAGCGAGGGGACTGAAGGACAGGGGGCAGACTGAGGCAGCGAGGCGGGCTTGCCTGACCCCAGCCTGACCAGGGCGAGCGGGGAGGACGCTGAGTGGGTTCGGCACAGATACGGAGGTATTCAGTTTTGATGTGAGGGTGTCTGACTTCTCTGGGGCACAGGAGGCCAGGTGGCAGGTGTGGATGGGCCCGGGCACGGAGCCGGGGGGCACCTGGGTCCTTTCTGTTTCTCCCGTGGTTACAGGCCCTTCGCTGTCTTTTGGGGACCAACTCTGTCATACTCACCGTAGTGAGTAGTGAGTGCAGCTGACCCCGGTCCCTGAGGTGGAGGGGTGGGGACATCGCGGCACACACTGGCCACCGTGAGTGGTGGAGGCCGGCTCATGACCCTAGCAGGCCAGTCAACAGCCCTGAGCCCTTGGGACTCGAGGCAGGACCGTTGGGGAAGGGTCTTGACAAGGCGGCCGGCTTTGCCGTGGCCCCGGGAGGCAGCAGGGAGCCCTTTCGGGAGTCCTGGTGAGGGTGACAGTGGCCACGCTGGCAGAATGTGGGCTGGGCGCTGCTGGCAGCCGGTCCCCACCCCAACAGGGGATCCTGACTGAGCAGGCAGTCAGCGCAGGAGAGCCAGGGGCCTCAGACCCATTTCTGGTGACACCGGGACGCAGTCTTGCCTGAACCCTGTCTACCTCGGACTTCCTAGTCACGTGAGCCAATGAACATTGTCCCCCCTCAAAGCCAGTTGGCTTTCAGTCGCTTGTAACTGAAAGCGCTCTGGCTGACGGGGACCATGAACAGGAAGCGGTTCCCAGCAGCCCGGGAACGGAAGCAGTCTTCCTAGCAGCCAGCTGGGCCCAGTCCAGGCGAGGGGGACACCGGGGTCGGCAGAGCCGAGGGCTCGCCATGCAGGTGTGATGCGTGGGGGTGGGAGGGAAAGACACCCTCGGAGCTGGTGGCTGGGCCGTGTCCGGAGATGAGGTTCTGAACTGAGAAGGTTCCAGAGCGACGAGGCTGGGGATGACGGGAAGGCAAGGAGGCCAAGGTGCTGGGAGCAGCCTCCGGGCAAAAGACTTGAGGAGGCACAGGTGAGGGGGACGCCCAGGAGCTGCTGGCCTGCTTCTTTAGCCTGGGCGGTGGGCTGAGGAGCGTAAGTGCTGGAGCCGGGCCCTGGGTTCAAATCCTGCTCCTCCATTTGCTAGCCTCGAGCAAGCTCTATGGCTTCTCTGTGTCTCAGTTTTCCCATCTGTAAAGTGGGGCTGGGGGTTACCCGTGTTAGTTATATATGCTATACTATACGTACTAGTTGTTAGTTAGGGCAAGTGGCTGACTTAAACTCAAAATACATGCCCTCAAATGCAGTGGATGTTTATCGCTGGCTCACGTAAGACTCATAATGAGAGTCATCTGATGAGTGGCAGTGTTTCTCCAAGAAGGACTTTGGGGCCCAGGTCCCTTCCATCTTGGGGCCCTACCATTCTCCACCCATGACTTTTAAGGGACAAGCTCGAAGCCCACAGAGGTGTTTGGGGGCCAGGGCTGGAAGTGGCCCTCTTGCCCCTTCCTACTGGAACTGTCACAAGGTCCCACCTGAGGGGACGCTAGGAGAAGTGGTCTAGCCACCCGGTGTGAGCGACTGGCTGGTTCTGCTGCAGGACCCCCAGGCCTTTGGGAAGGGCCGGACCCAGCCGTCGCCAGGTGTTAGGAGTGTAGCCTCCTGAGTGAGGGCAGGGTCCCTGGGGAGACGGTATCCCTGACTGGGCCTGGCCCCCCGGTGCCTCCTGGGAAGGGGAAATGGCTGTTCCCAGCGGGCACCCCAGGGCACCAGGGGCCGGCATTTTGCCGACGTTCCTATGCAGAGCTCTGTCTGGGCCTGGATGATTTTCTCCCTTCATTCTCTGTTTCCACCGGGGAGGGGGGCCTTGGGCCTTGGGCCCAGTCCTATCTGAATGCTTCAGCCCAGCGTCGGCCCCACCCTAGGGTGGAAGTGTGACCAGTGTGTGAAACGGGCAACTGCTACTGAGACAGCGTGGCCACGGGGGGCTGTGGCCCCTCAGGTGCAAGGGACGAACCCACCCCTCCTTGCCGAGCGGAGGGGCCCCCTCCAGAGCGCACCTGAGGAGGCAAACATTCAGCAATTGTTCCTTGATCACTGCACCTCCTAACGCAGCAGGGACCAGAGAGGCCGCGGTCACCCACCGGGAGCGGGAAATAAAGCGTGCTGTCGCCGGGGATCTGGCACAGAAGCTAGTGGCCCCAGAGCTCACACTGCTGGTGGGAATCTCAGATGGTGCGACCACCTCAGAAAACGGTTCGGCAGCTTCTCCTCCAGTCCGCCGACCTGCGCTTCCCCGCACGCACGGTTCCGTTCCTGGGCACGTGGCCACCGCCAGACACACACAGGAATTGTAGCTCCCAGCCGAGACGACCCAAATGTCCAGCAGTGAGAGTATGAATAAGGAGATGATAGAATATTGGACAATAGAAGAGCCACAGAAAAGCACCAACCACCATCACAGGTGACAGCACGGGCGGGGCGCGGGGACGTTCCTTTGAGCCAAAGAAGCCAAACGAAGGACTACACATGATGATGATGGATGATCGTTCATTCAAATGACACTCGGGGCCAGGCAGCGGGACTGGGGGGGTGCAAAGGAGCCCTCTGGAAATGTTTTACCGCTCGAGCCGGGTGGTGCGTGTATATAAAAATACATTAAAGCCGCATGTTTCAGATGTACACGTGGAGGATGACCTCGTAACAGTTCCATCTGTCTTGGGAACCCGTGGCCTGCTAGGTAGTGACGCTTATGTGTGTTCTCAGAGTTTATTTCTGATGGAGAGGGAAAGACAACGAGAGGGACAAATCGTATGTCCGATGGTGGGCGCACCCTGGGGAAAGGACAGTACAGTGAGGGAGGAGGCGGGAGTCCAGGGGCAGGAAGGGTGGCCCCAGCCATCCCACAGAGGCTTCGGGGGAGACACTGACAAAGTAAGATTGGAGAAAACCACGGAGAGGGCTCCAGGCAGAGGGACAGCGAGGGCAAAGGTCTGGGGGATTGTGACTTGATCCTGCAGGGTTTCCCTACAAGCTCCCCCGGCTCCTTGACCTCGGCCACTGCCCAGGAGCCTGACTTAGGAGCCACCAGCCCTGTACTCGGCCCACCTTGGCTGGGAGGTGTTTCTGTGGCAGCCTCTCAGGAGGCCTCAGAAGTTTCCCTAGTGCTGTGGGCACCGGAAGAGCTCCTATCCACACGTGCCCTGTGCGGGGCTCAGGGGCCCAATGAGTGGGGGAAATGGGAGTTAATGGCCTCCTCTTCCCACCCAAGGGCCATCCTTTCTCAGGTGCAATAATACGTTTGGCTCCAGGACATGGAGGGAACCAAGGTCCCACCATCCCAGGCCGTGGGCACAGTGGCAGGGAGATGACACCTGCGACCCAGATGCTCCACCAGGGGCCTGGTCCCTCATCTCCTTGGGCAGAGCCTTTGGGCGAGCAGTGGGGGCTCTGGACTCCCTCGGAGGACTCCTCATAGCTGGGGAGTGGGGCAGGAGTTGGGTGACTCTCACCTCCTTTCACATGAGTGAACTCTATTCTGAAACCATGTTCCTTTCTATCTTGTGTGCATGTGTATGTTCAAATGTCATTACACACACACACACACACACACACACCCCAACGGAACAAGGACTAGGATCTCTGCACCCGCCCCGGTAATCGGAAAGCTGCAAAGGAAAACCCGAGATCCCACACAGAACCTGCCAGATCGGCGAGAATAGGAAGCCACACAAACAGGGGAGCTAGCGGGGAGCTGGTAAATGCAAGGCTGGTGCTTCCGGTGGGAGTCAGGATGTTTGAAAGGGCAGTTTGACACCTGTGTGCCCCCCGCCCCCAGCAGGTCCACTCCTGGGTAAAAGCTCTCACAAATTGACATGCCCTCGGGGTGGTTTGAGGTGGTGAAGAGCCAGAGGCTCAGTGTCAGCAGTGTGAACAAGGCTTAAACACAGAGTGTCACGTGAAAAACAGAAAAATACAGAACAAGATCCTCAGCAGAGCCATGTTTATGGAAACTAAAAACACAGAGCGCAGTCTTGTATATTTCTGCCAATTTCTCTGTGACCTGCGGCAACAGGCAGAAGGTCTCTCTGCTTCAGTTTCCTCGTCTATAAAGTGGGGACAACAGCAGCCGCTCCTTCAGGGACACGTGATGATGAAGTGAGGTTTGATACCGTAAGTGCTTAGCAAAGTGCCCCGCACACGGTGAGCCCGAAGTGAATGGTGCCTCCCGTCTCTGATGCACTTGGAGGTCGATGCCTAGAAAGCAGATTGGAAGGGCGAGCATCAAACACGAGGTGGGGGAGCTATGGGTTGCTGGGATAGGATTGGGGATGGGCTGAAAGGAAAGTTCATTTCAAAGGGAGGCTTCTTTGGGACGCAGGTGACGCACGGAGTGCTCCAATCCAAGGAGCATGGGCTGTTCCAGTCGATGCTCCCAAGTTTAAATAAAAACAGGATATATTGCCAGTTGTCATCTTCCAAAAAGGGCTAAACCCACTTATCTTCCTAGACAGTGTCTCATAAGGACAGGAAAACATTGGCCCCTCATGTTTGTGGGGTCATGTATGTTTTTATCATTCACTCACTCAACAAACATTTCTGAGCCCCTGTTCTGGGCTCTGGAGAGGAAGACACAAAAAAAAATTTTTTTTTAAAAGATTTTATTTATTTGACAGAGAGAAACACAGTGAGAGAGGGAACACAAGCAGAGAGAATGGTAGCAGGAGAAGCAGGATTCCTACAGAGCAGGGAGCCTGACGCGGGGCTCAATCCCAGGACCCTGGGATCACGACCTGAGCCGAAGGCAGATGCTTAACGACTGAGCCACCCAGGCACCCCGACACAAAGTATTTTTTTAAACCATTTTATTATTTTTAAATTTTTGTTTTATTTACTCATTAGAGAGAGACAGAGAGAGAGCACGAGCAGGGGGGAGGGACAGAAGGAGAGGGAGAAGCAGACTCCTCGCTGAACAAGGACCCAGGACCCCGGGATCATGACCTGAGCCAAAGACAGAGGCTCAACCGACTGAGCCACCCAGGCGCCCCAAACACACAAAAGCTCTGACCGCCTGCGGTTTCGGGTCTGACTCTGGCGTCTTTGCTGAGGGTCACGTTGAGCTGCAAGCTGCTTCAGGCGTGTCTTTGGGACTCAGCATCAGAGGACATCAAGACCAAAATCAAGAACTACTCGACTTGCCCCTTTGGACGGCCGCTCCCCCAACTAGAACCAGCCCAGGGACAGTGGACTGCAGTCCACAGCAGTGACTGCAGAAGGGGATGATTTCTCCACGTGCGAGGGCCAGCAGCGTGGGTACAAGTCCCCTCCCCTTACTGCTCTTGGAATCGCTGGGGAGCTCTGAATGCAACCCCCACCCTGGGCCCATCTGTGGCGAGATTCTGCTCCAACTGGCTGGGAAGCCCTCGGCGTCAGTAACTTGGGGCCGGGGTGGCTCAGTGGGTTAAGGCCTCTGCCTTCAGCTCAGGTCATGATCTCAGGGTCCTGGGATGGAGCCCCGCATCCAGCTCCCTGCTCAGCAGGGAGTCTGCTTCTCCCTCTGCCTGCTGCTCCCCCTGCTTGTGCTCTCTCTCTCTCTCTCTCTGACAAATAAATACATACAATCTTAAAAAAAAAAAAAAAAAAGGATAAAAGCTTTGCTGATGGTTCTAACGGGCCACCAGGGTTGAGAACCCCCAGTGGTGTGTTTTTCCCCACTGTGGGGCCCAATTCATCTTTGTAAGCTGAGTGTTAATCTCCTGGCTGCCTGTCTCCCTGGGTTTGAACCCTACCGCACTCTTGACTGGAAAATTCTTCCTCTCCTCCCAAGTAATCATCTAACCGCACCTAAGCTGTCAAACCCAGCTGACCTCCCTCTGCCAGGATGGTAATTAACTCCTCGTATGCCACTCATCTCACACACACACACACACACACACACACACGCTTAACTCAGCTTTCATAGTCCCTAATACTACACAGCCTTTAAAGCTCAGCTCAAATGTCACATCCTCCGGGAAGCCTTCCTGGGAGCCTGGCTGAAAGCGGCCTCTCCTTCCTTTTGGTCATGGGTTAGTGTTCGCATGATATACCTTTTCCCATCTTTTTCCATGTGAACCTGTCTGTGTCTTGACATTTAGAGTGGTTTTCTGGCGGGCAGAATATGATCGAGTCTTGCATTTTTTTTTAAAGGTTTTATTTATTTATTTGACAGAGAGAGAGATCACAAGTCGGCAGAGAGGCAGGCAGAGAGAGAGGGAAGCAGGCTCCCCACTGAGCAGAGAGCCTGATGCGGGGCTTGATTCCAGGACCCTGAGATCATGACCTGAGCCGAAGGCAGAGGCTTTAACCCACTGAGCCACCCAGGCACCCCGAGTCTTGCATTTTTAAGGCAATCTGAAAACCTCTTCTTTTCTTTTTCTTTTTTAAATCTTTTTTTTTTTTTT
>CM053613.1:4470254-4510320 GCA_028646535.1 Procyon lotor
TCTCTCTCTGTCAAATAAATAAATCTTTAAAAAAAAAATTTTTTTTTCTTCCAATTTGAGAGGGAAGACGGGAGAAGGGGGGTCATGGGGGGTGGAGATGAAACAAGATGGGATCAGGAGGGAGATAAACCATAAGAGACTCTTAAACTCATGAAACAAACTGAGGGTTGCTGGGGGGTAAGGGAGTGGCTGGGTGATGGACATTGGGGATAGTTCATGCTATGGTGAGCACTGTGAAATGTGTAAGCCTGATGATTCACAGACCTGTACCCCTGGGGCAAATAATACATTATATGTTAATTAATAAAATAAAATAAAATAAAGATTTTCTTTCTTCCTCTTCCCTTGCCCCCACCCCAACTGGCTCCCACGCTTTCAATCAATCAATCAATCAATCAATAATTCGAGATCTTCAGGAAGAAAGATCAAATAACTTACCAAGGCAAAAGAATCAGAATGGCATCAGATTTTTAAAAGCCAACATACAAAGCAATAGAGCAATGGGACAGCATTTTAGCATTCCACTTTTTTAAAGTGTGAACCAAGGATTTTTGTATTCAAACAAGTTGTCCTTCAAGTATCAAGGCCATAGGAAACAGTTTTCTGCTTTTCAACGAGTATTTCAGGAATTTGGCACCCATGAGCAGATCTGAAAGAGAATGTACTTCATCCAATCCGGAGATGATAAGTATATGTATCTACGACCTAAGGCTAAAACAAAGGCTGCAAGAGGGTAAATAAGTAAAAATGTTTTACATTGCGGTAACTAACGTAACTTTGTAATTAAAAGCGTGGGAGAAGAAGGGAGAGGGAGGAAAATAGGATAAAGCTCACTGATGGTGGTATGGGTGACTCTCAGCTCCAAGTTCACTCTTATTGGCTGCTCCGTGAAAATAAATCTGGGCCCTTTAAATATTGGTCTTTGCCAGCTGGCTCATTACTAAGCCTTGCCGGCAGAGGGCGCAGAGGAGCCACTTCCTTCCACTCCCCGGCGGACTCACTCTCCCCGAGCATCTCCCGTCCTGGCGGCTCCGGGCATCAGGCTGCTCCAGCATCCACGGCTCTGCCAGCACCACCTCCTCTAGTGCCTGACAGCACTTGCCAGCCCCTCACGTTGGGGAGTTTTGCAGCAAAGCGTCTCCAGTTGAGAGGGGCATCTGGGTGGCTGGGTTAAGCGTCAGCCTTCGGCTTGAGTCATGATCCCGGGATCCTGGGATCGAACCCCAGGTCGAGCTCTTCTCCCTCTGCCCCTCCTCCTGATGTGTGCACTCTCCCTCTCACCAATAAGTAAATAAAATCTTAAAAAAAATAAAGGTGTCCAGTGAGACACCTCCCCACAAACAGCCTTCCCTGGCACCCTACAGAACGGTTTTCCAGCACGTTCCCCCAGCAGAGCGCCACATTAACTTCCCTGTCACGCTGTGGGCCACAGACATGCTTTGTCCAACCGGATCTGGATGTCCGACTTGTGGGTAGGAAGGGAGGGGCTCTTCCGGGCACAGCCTTGCTGTAAATGGGGGTGGGGGAGCTGCTTTTTACATCCGCTATTTCTATATGCTTTGGATTTCTCTTTTCCTATTGCTGGCCAATGCCTTGCCAGAAACTTTTCAGTCCCCTGTTACAGTTAATAATTCTTTATATTAAACTTCCCCCGTTCAAATTACCGTGTGTTTTCTCTCCTGATTGGACCCTGATGGATAAAACAGGCAATAGGGGGAGTTAAAGGTACCAGTAAAAATGGATAAAACCAGACAGAGTTTTGAAACTGAGGTCTGTTTTTTTTTTTTTTTTTAAGTATAAATACAAGTTTTCCTATGTATCTTATAAATTTATCTTATAAATTAAAGATCAAAGAATAGGAGGTCCTGGGTGGCTCAGTTGATTGAGCATCCAACTTGATTTCGGCTCAGGTCATGGGCTCAGGGTTGAGAGATCCCACGTCCCCCCACATTCAGTGTGGAGTCTACTTGAGAGTCTCTCTCTCCCCCTGCCTCTGCCCCTTCCCCTGCTCACACTTTCACTCTCTCTAAATAAATAAATAAAATCCTTTAAAAATATGTTAAAGAATATACACGTCATAGAGAAAGAAATATCATAATTCCAGACTTCAAGCTGTACTACAAAGCTGTGACCATCAAGACAGTGTGGTACTGGCACAAAAACAGGCACAGAGATCGGTGGAATAGAATAGAGAGCCCAGAAATGGACCCAGAACTATGTGGTCAACTGATCTTTGACAAAGTAGGAAAGAATAGCCAATGGAAAAAAAGACAGTCTCTTCAACAAATGACGTTGGGAAAATTGAATAGCAACATGCAGAAGAATGAAACTGGACCACTTTCTTACACCATACACTAAAATAAATTCAAAATGGACAAAAGACCTACATGTGAGAGAGGAATCCATCAAAATCCTAGAAGAGACCCGAGGCAGCAACCTCTTTGACCTCGGCCTTAGCAACTTCTTCCTAGACATGTCTCCAGAGGCTAGGGAAGTAAAAGCACAAGTGAACTACTGGGGCTTCATTCAGATGAAAAGTTTCTGCACAGTGATGGAAACAGCCAACAAAAATAAAAGGCAACTGACAGAATGGGAGAATACATTTGCAAATGACTTGTCATGTCATCAAAAAATCAGAGGCTAATATCCAAAATCTATAAAGAATTAATCAACCTCAACACCCAAAAAATAAATAATCCCATTAAAAAATGGGCAGAGGACACGAACAGACATTTCTCCAAAGAAGACATACAAATGGCCAACAGACACATGAAAAAAAGTGCTCAACATCACTCGGCATTAGGGAAATAGAAATCAAAACCACAGTGAGATACCACCTCACACCAGTCAGAATGGCTAAAATTAACAACTCAGGAAACAGTAGATGTTGGCGAGGATGCAGAGAAAGGGGAACCCTCTTACACTGTTGGTGGGAATGCAATCTGGTGCAGCCACTCTGGAAAACAGTATGGAGGTTCCTCAAAAGTTAAAAATAGGACCATCCAGGGGGCCTGGGTGGCTCAGTGGGTTAAGTGTCTGATTCTTGATTTCGGCTCAGATCATGATCTCGGGGTCATGGAATCAAGCCCCACATCAGGCTCTGCGCTCAGAGGAGAGTCTGCTTGAGTTTCTCTCTCTCCCTCTCCCTCTACCCCCGCCCCCACCTCAAATAAATAAATAAACAAATCCAAAAAAAAAACAAAAAAAAAAAACCAACAACAAAAACAAAACAGAACTATCCTATGACCCAGCAATTGCACTACAAGGTATTTATCCAAAGGATATAAAAATACTGATTCAGAGGCGCCTGGGTGGCTCAGTGGGTTAAAGCCTCTGCCTTCGGCTCAGGTCATGATCTCAGGGTCCTGGGATCGAGCCCCGCATCGGGCTCTCTGTTCAGCAGGGAGCCTGCTTCTCCCTCTCCCTCTGCCTGCCTCTCTGCCTACTTGTGATCTCTCTCTCTCTGTCAAATAAATAAAATAAAATCTTTAAAAAACAATACTGATTCAAAGAGGCACATGCACCTCAATATTTATGGCAACATTGTCAACAATAGCCAAAGTATGGAAGTGTGGAAAGAGTTGAAATGTCCATTGGCTGAGAAGCGGATAAAGAAGATGTGGTATGTGTGTGTGTGTGTATGTATGTATGTATGTGTGTACACACATACACACACACACACACACACACAATGGACTATTACTTGCCATAAAAAATAATGCAATCTTGCCATTTGCAAGTGGGGTCTGACTGGGGGAGATTGGCCACTTCACCCTGACTCCATCAGTGAAAGAGGAATGCAGTAACCTAAGTACCTACGTTTGTGAGTAACTTACTGGGTGGCCAAGCCTGGTAAAACTGTCAGAGTGAACATGTGATTCTTTTAAACGTTAAAATAAAGATTTTTATATAGAAAAAAAAAATCCACGATGTGGATGGCACTAGAGGATATTATGCTAAGTGAAATAACCCAGAGAAAGACAAATACCGTATGATTTCACTCGTATGCAGAATTTAGGAAACAAAACAGACGAACATAGGGGGAGGGAAGGACAAAAAAAATAAAACAAACAGAGAGTGAGGCAAACCATAAGAGACTCTTAAGTACAGAGAACTAACCGAAGGTTGCTGGAGGGGAGGTGGGGGTGGGCTAAAAGGACGATGGGCATTAAGGAGGGCACTTGTGATGAGCACTGGGTGTTATATGTAAGAGATGAATCACTAGATTCTACTCCTGGGACTAATACTACGCTGTACATTAACTAATTTGAATTTAAATAAAATCTTGGAGGAAAAAAAGAAGCATCGAATATAACAAACATAACTATAAAATATTATGCCAGAGTTAAGACCAAACATAAAATTATATTGACAAATGTAAATTTAAAGCTTAACTCACCTATTTTTTAAAGTTTTTAAGATTTCATTTATTTATTTGTCAGAGAGAGAGAGAAAGAGCACAAGCAGGGGGAGCAGCAGGCAGAGGGAGAAGCAGGCTCCCTGCTGAGCAAGGAGCCCAATGTGGGACTCAATCCCAGGACTCTGGATCATGACCCGAGCTGAAGACAGACGCTTAATTGCCTGAGCCACCCAGGCATCCCTTTTTTAAAGTTTTTAATTGGGCTCACATAGCAAGACCCAGCTATGTGTTATCTACAATAGAGACACGTATAGCAGCATGATTCAGAGAAACTAAAGAAAAGGGGATGGACAAAGTTATACCAGGCAAATGGAAACAATAAAAAATCAGAGGTGATGCTCTTGATATAAAAAAAAAAAGTAGAATTCAATTCGAAGAGCATTAGACATGACAAAAAGGACACTTTTATTTATTTTTTTTAAAGGGCACTTTTAAATATAATAAGCCATATTACAACAAGCCATGTTGTAATATGGCTTGTTGTAATACGCCATACAATACAATAAGCCATGTTACAACAAATGTTGTAACATTTGTCAATATTTATGCACCAAACAGCATAGCAAATTAAGTTTTTTTAGTAATCTGTACACCCAGTGTGGGGCTCAAACTCATGACACCAAGATGAAGAGTCACACACTCTTTTGGCTGAGCCAGCCAGACACTCCAGTAAACACTTTTAAGATGTAAAAACTACAAGGGGGCACCTGGGTGGCTCAGTGGGTCAAAGTCTCTGCCTTCAGCTTGGGTCATGGTCTCAGGGTCCTGGGATCGAGCCCGGCATTGGGCTCTCTGCTCAGCAGGGAGCCTGCTTCCCCCTCTCTCTGCCTGCCTCTCTGCCTACTTGTGATCTCTCTCTTCTGTGTCAAATAAATAAATAAAATCTTTTAAAAAAATAATAATGGATTAAAACCTATAGAATGAGTAAATATCCATGAGCCCATGTTGTAAGTAATTGAATGAGTAAATGAGGGAGAAGAGAGCTTTAGAATTCCAGTTAACCAATGTCAAGGGAATGTCAGAAATAGAATCACCACTAGGCAAACACCGTAGCAGTAATAATCTCAGGCAATTATCAGTGAATTCTTAAATAGTGGGGAAAATGTGATAAGGGACTGATTATTTGCAGGGTCTCAAAATATCTCCCTATAAGACACTTACCGATTATCAAATAAAATAAAATACAGTAACTCTAAAGGGGAGAACTCTGACAGACACAACCTTCACCAAGTGATTGGAGTTAATATACCAGTAATAAGTGCAGTGACGGGGTGTCTGGCTGGCTCAGCCTGATGGGCATGCAACTCTTGATCTTGGGGTTGTGGGTTTGAACCCCACGCTGGGTACAGAGATTCCTTCAAAATAATTTTTTTAAAAAGTACAGTGATATGCTGATGGGTGAAAGGCACAATAGTACTTTTTTTTTTTTTAAGATTTTATTTATTTGACAGAGAGAAACACAGCGAGAGAGGGAACACAAGCAGAGGGACTGGTAGCAGGAGAAGCAGGCTTCCTGCAGAGCAGAGAGCCTGATGCGGGGCTCGATCCCAGGACCCTGAGATCTGACCTGGGCCGAAGGCAGACGCTTAACGACTGAGCCACCCAGGCGCCCCCACAATAGTACTTCTGTGATATTCTTGCCAAAAATAAATATCTTCCATCCAACTGGGAAAAAACATCGGGCAAATCCAAACCGAGAGATATTCTACAAAATCACTGGCCAGCGCCCTCCATAAGTGTCATCATGATAAAAGGAAAAAAAAAATGACTAAGGAACTGCCACATATAGGAGCAGACTAGAAAGCATGGTAATTAACTGTATGGTGGAATCAGGTCAGATCCCAGACCAGAGAATGGGCGTTGATGGGAAAACTGGCAAAATTTGAATATTGTCTGCGGGTTAGTTCATAGTATTGTATCAATGCTAATGTCCTTGTTTTGATCATTGCACTCTGGCCCTATAAAATGTCAAGATTAGGAGAAGCCAACTGAAGGGTATCTTGGAACTCCTTCAAGTTCTCTGTAAGTCTGAACCTCATTCAAATAAAAGTTGAAGAAACTGTGAGATAATCATTGTATATAAGAGAAACCACTCCTACTTTTACCCCTTGGTTCCCAGACCCTTATATTCTGATCGAAAGTGAAAAAAAACATGACACGTAGTCCTTGATTCAGAGCACTGTTCTGTGTTTTCTTAGACTCAGTATTTGTCTATTTGGCATCCATTAGTTACAACCCGGAATTGTTTACATCTCCCCGGTGATCCAGAGCCCGCACTCCGACCCACCTCCTCTGTTTACTTCTCAAATTCCAAGGCAATATTCCCTTGCCCTAAATCAGCCCTGGTACCAGACACCTAGGGACTGTCCCTATGCCCCAAAGTCTACCAGAATTATTCAAACTAGCCAATCCTAAACTGTATACCCCACCCTGCCTTGATTTTCCCACAGAAGCCCAAGAAAAGGCAGTGGCCTATACTTTTCCTTGACTCCTCTCTGACTCCTGGTCAACTCTGGTACATGCCCTGTGTGGTGTGCCTCTCATTTCCAGGGGGAACTGTAAGTAACACTGAACTTTTCTCTCAATGACCTTGACCTCTCCATGTCATCACTCGGTCACCGCTATCGATGAAAATTCATAGGTACCTGGGGTGCCTGGGTGGCTCAGTGGGTTAAAGCCTCTGCCTTCGGCTCAGGTCATGATATCAGGGTCCTGGGATCGAGCCCCTCATCGGGCTCTCTGCTTAGCAGGGAGCCTGCTTCCCCCCCTCTCTCTCTGCCTGCCTCTCTGCCTACTTGTGATCTCTCTCTCTGTGTCAAATAAATAAATGAAAATCTTTAAAAAAAAATTCATAGTTACCATGAGGATAAGGACACACCATATCCTGTAGGACAGCTGCCTGAAGCTAGCAAGATACTGTCCCCCGGTAGACAGAATAACTGTTTTAAGCAAGCACTCCACTGCTCCATAAAGCCTCTTATTCTGAGACGGCTCGTGGTAAGACCTGTGATGTCCAAGGTCCTGGTCCCATTGCCTCACTCTTTTGCACCCCAGGGAGGTTCTATGCTTGGAAGCAATGCTGTGGGCGATACAGCCAATGAAAATCCTGGTTGAGGCATTATGTTCGGGGAAAAACAAAGCCATCTCCAGAATAAGCAAACTCTGGAGAGGAATTTTGACCACCTCCATTCCAGAGGCAACCCAGTGTCATCAAACTGAAACTGAGGGTCTGGCTGACCTCTTGGAATAGATTCTGCTGTCTCAGGAGTTCAGTGCAGGTCACCCCTTTTAGCCCGTGAGGCGTTTGTTTGTGGCAGTGGGCAGATCAGCTTCGCTGGAGAGAAGTTCATGTTGCTGAGCTCACCATGCAGTCTCCATCCCTGCCCCAGAACGACAATCTCATGAGCCTGTCGCTCAAGAATAGGTATGATTGGGAAATTAACGTGTCACCGTCTACACCCTTATCCAGGAGATATAACATTACACTCTGAACCCATTCCAAAAAGTCTAGGTACATACCTCTTTATTAGACCTCTTTGCCACTAAGTTCCTTTTTTTAAAGATCTATTTATTTATTTCAGAGAGAGAGCAAGAGAGCACAGCAGCAGGGAGAAGCAGGGGATGAGGGAGACAGAAAGGCAAGTCAACTCCACGCAGAGTGCGGAGCCCAAGGTGGGTCTCAATCTCGAGACCTTGAGATCAGACCTGAGCTGACACCAAGATTTGGGGCCTGGACCCACTGCGCCGCCCAGGCGCCCCACTACGTCTCTCTCTCTTTTTTCTTTTTTAAAATATATTGAGGCACTACTGACATACACTATTATATTAGCTTCGGGCATACAAACGACACAGTGATCTGACCCCCCAATTTTCTAATTACATTCCTCCCATGTCCCAGAACATCTACCTAACCTCTGGCTTCCATCATAAATCACGGTAGAGCAGTGGTTCTCAACTGGGGGTGTGTGTGGGGGTGTCTCATTTTCAAAGAGACAGTTAGCAATAGGTGGAGACATTTTTGGTTGTCATGACTATAGGGTACTTGGGAAGGGCCACTGCTATGACATCGAGAGGTCAGGGAAGCTGCTGAACATCGTACCATGCACAGGACAGCCCCCACAACAAGAATTACCCAGCTCCAAGTGTCAGTGGTGCCAAGGTGGGAAAATCTTGATGTACAGCCACACTTTCTAGGCCTAGTGGGTAACTAGATGTCCACTTCTCCTTCGGGACCCCTACCGATGGGCTGTAAAATGATCCAGGGGTCTATGTCCAGTCGGTCCCAGCTTATGATGCACACCGACTGTAAGCCTGGCTTGAACTTTTTATTCCCCAGTTAGTTGGTCCTAGAGAAAACTACCCATGAGGTCAAATATATAGTAAGGAGGAGATTTGAAAGGAAAGCACTGGGCCCAGTTGGTTCCCGTGGTGAATTCTAGGGGTGAAACCCCGTTTAAGAAAGAACAATAAACATTCTCCATAATCTCTTCCAGAAAAAATAGAAGCAGAGGTCATACTTTCAAACTCACTCTATGAGGTCAACATCACCCTAGTGCCAAAACCAGATAAAGACATTGCAAGAAAAGGAAGCTACAGATCAGTATGGCTCATGAACACAGCCTAAAAATCCTCAACAAAATATCAGGAAATTGAATTCAATGTATATAAATTTAGGCTACTGACTCAAAAGAGTAAACAATGTTTCCAATGTTTCAGTGATTTTTAAAAACAGTAAATGAATTTATATGTATCTCTGGTGGAATATATCTTAGGGACAAAGGAAACTACAAAAATAAATGCTTAAACTGTGTTTGTTAACGTTATTGTTAATTGTGGTGTTGTTATTTTTCTTCCGAGACATTGTATATAGTGGGGAACCAAGTGGATGAGAACTGGCATTTTTAAGCGCAGGAGAAAAGAAAGCACACAAATGTTCAAGCAATGAGGTTGGTAAAGCCCTGACCTTCTAGAAGTAACAGTAGGATTTTGCGATGTATTCTCCCTTTAAAAGAAAAATCAACATATTTCCTAGCTTTGTCCACTGAAAACATCTAGAGCCAATCTGCTGGCAACGAGCACATCTAGTCTCACATTGGTTTAGTAAATACAATTTCCTAGTAAGAAAACCAGGGATCTTTGGCAAAATGGATGATTCAAAGTCTGGGGAAGAAAAAAAAAAAAGATAGATATGTATAAGCAGTGAGGTACAAAATGAGCCAGGAACATCTTGTGATCCTGGAAAACAAACCGGAAAACTATAAAAGACTCAAAAAAGGTCACATAAAAGACTCATGAGCTAACTTGAAGAGGCCAGCACTGGCAAGATGGGACAATGTGGGGATCGATGAGAATACTAATCACAGGGCGCCCACACAGGGCGCCTGGGTGGCTCAGCCGGTTAGGTGCCCGACTCTTGGTTTCGGCTTGGGTCCTGATCTCTGGGTTGTGAGATCAAGCCCCACATCAGGCTCCTTGCTCAGCATCGTCTGCTTAAGAGTCTCTCTCCCTCCACCCCTACCCTTCTCTCTAGGATAAATAAATAAATCTTTTAAAAAAAATAATAACCATAATCCGCTAAATTACATCAAAATGTTAAAAATCTACTATTTAATAATTATAATTTTTTAAAAAGGTCATAGTTAGAGCATGCCAGGGAAACAGCTTATTATTTTTTAAATGAAAATAAAAGGAAAGTATCAAACAATTATTTTGCTTTTCTTATCTCACTGTACCAAGGGGCAACCAGATAGTTGATGGGGGGAGTTGTCTTTATAGAAGTATTACAGACTGTGAAAGAAGAATGGTGGACTTAGGGGGCACCTGGGTGGCTCAGATGGTTGAGTGTCTGCCTTTGGCGCAGGTCATGATCTCCAGGTGCTGGGATCGAGCCCCGGGTCAGGTTCCCAGCTCAGCAGGGGAGTCCACTTCTGCCTCTCCCCCTGCTTGCTCTCTCTCCCTCTCAAATGAATAAATTAAAAATCTTAAAACAAAACAAAACAAAAGAATGGTAGACAGAATATCGGCTTTTTGGGGCGCCTGGGTGGCTCAGAGGACTCAGAAGTCCTCTGCCTTCAGCTCAGGTCATGATCTCAGGGTCCTGGGATCGAGCCCCGCATTGGGCTCTCTGCTCGGCGGGGAGCCTGCCTCCCCCTCTCTCTGCCTGCCTCTCTGCCTACTTATGATCTCTCTGTTAAATAAATAAATAAAATATTAAAAAAAAAAAAGAATATTGGCTTTTTGTAACCCCTCACGAATGCAAGGATCTAGACAGTGATCATCTACAACTGGTAACCTCACAAAAAAGAGACACGAGGTCACCCCTGAAAGAAAAAGATGCCACCTCCTTGAAATAGTCTTGCCTTCCCCCTGGTCACCCCGAGAATCTGATGACACTTCTAGATTTCACTACTAATTTGCAGGAAATATAGGACAGATGCCCACAACCCTAGGAACACAGTCAGTAGAATCTATAGACTGTGGGAAAGTTGCAGAATAAAAATATAAAAATAAAATCCAACATCTACTCCTGAGTTAAAAAAGTTAGTAGTATAGCTTTAACCAGACGTGTATAACAAATGGAAAGGCAGCTTCATGATTATTGGTCAAACAGCAAAGCATTCCCATGAAAATTTCAGGAAAAAGAAAAGGATGGCCCCTGATACCGGTGAAGGTGAGACTGTTCTGAAAGTGCAGGAAAATGCTACAAATTACACAATGCAATGAGGAGGCAAAGTTATCATTGTTTCGAAGTGGAAGGACTGATTCTGGAAAACCCAGGAAAATAAAGTGAAAACTCTTAGAAATAACAGAAGAATTCAGTATCTATCTGGTTTACGAACTAATATGTGAGAATCAACAGTTTTCCCGAAACTATGCCTGCCGACCAAATCCAGCTCACGTCTTGTTTTTGCAAATAAAGTTTTTCTGGAAGACAGTCATGCTTATTTATTTATATATTGATTATAGCTGTTTTTATGCCACAATGACAAAGTTGAGTAATTGTGACAGAGATCATATGTGAAATTTGCCAACCTCTGCTTTAGATAAACAATAGTTAAAACAAAACAGAAAAGGGGGCACCTGGGTGGCTCAGTTGGTTAAGCGACTGACTTGACTTCAGCTCAGGTCATGATCTAAGGGTTATGAGATCGAGCCAGGCATGGGTTTCTGTGCTCAGCGCGGGGTCTGCTTGTCCCTCTCCCTCTGCTCCTCCTCCCGCTCTCTGTCTCTCATAAATAAATAAAATCTTTTTTAAAAAGTCTCTCTTTCCCTCTCCCTCCGCCCCTCCCCACCCCTCCATCTCTAAAAAAAAAATAATAAAATAAAATGGAAAAAAATCTAATTTATAACAGAAACAAATAAAAGCTATCTAGAATAAACTTAAAATATATAATAACTATCATATACAAAGAAAACTTCACAATTGCACGGACATAAAAGGAGATGCGAATAAATGGTATTATGTATCTTACTCTTGATAGAAAACTAAAGCAAGTCTCTAATCTTTTAATATCCTGCAGCCAAATACTACCGGGAACACATCTATAGTTAAACAAATGGGTTTTTTACTCTTGTGCAGTTGGGCATCTCAGTAAGAGGGTGTTTAGGAAGGATTTATAGAATTTGGGCTTGTGCTAGGTGATTTGGGGGAGAGTTTAAGAAAGCCAGAGTTTTTCTCTGGGTTGGATACTGTTAGGAAGTGGGAGTGTTTCCAGGATTGCAATTGTTAACAAATCTTAGCTAGACAAAAGCTAAAGCTGTAAGTGGTAAAGAGGCCACTTATATTACCCAAGGTGGAGAGATGTTTCATCATTTTTGTGGTTTGGACAATGTTCCTGTCTTTGCTGGTGTTCACATTATAGAGTGATCTTGTTTTTGTCTTGATCCCGCCTGTGACAGTGACGTCGTCTGATGTTGACCTTCTGTGAAATTGTTCATATTTAACAGGACACCACGCACAGCACCTGGATGTCTGGAGGTGTGTTTCACTTTCTCAAATCTATAAATCAAATGCAATTGTAATCTTAATCGCCAGTTTTGTATGTGCTTGTTTTATGAAAGAACTTGGCAAAACATATCTAACTTGGGTATCTGAACAAATAAACATTAGAGAGGATTTATGAAACCAAAAACGAAATAGTACTGTGAAAACAAAAAAGACATGAGAAGAAAAGTTTGCTAAATCTACTACAAAAAAAAAACAAGAGTCACAGGTTGGGAAAACCACAAACTCGGATAAAATATCTTCAACGCATTTGAGGAAGGGTTGATGTCCCAGTAAAACAAACAAGCAAGCAAGTCTTCCTACCAATAACATAAAAAGAGTACTTTTCGAACGTTTTAATTTTTTACATAAAGAGTGTAGCACCGAAAAACATGTTCGAGAAAAAAAGACCGGGTCTTGAACACGGAGAGGCGGGGCTCACAGAGGCCCAGAGGAGCCTCAGGGAAGGACTACGCCTCCCAGGAGCCTCTGCGCCGATCGTCCCCGGCCTCCCGACAGGCTCCGCGCGCTTTACGCGCCAGCTTTGGCCTTACCAGAGAGCGGCGGAATCGCGGCGGAGGATGGAAAGCAGCGACCAGGAGACGGTCGAGAAGGGCCGCGTCCACTTGCGCCCTGACACGCTGCGCGACGCCGCCTGCGCCACGCTGCATCTTCTGCCCTGCGAGGTTCTGGCTAACGGGCCCGCCCCGGTGGAGCGCTTCTTCACCCCAGCCATCCGCCAGGGTCCCGATGGTGAGTGCTCAGCGCCGGACTACGGCTCCCGGCAGTCCCCGCGCCCGCGCCGCGTTCTCCTCGGCGAGGAGCTGCGCGAGGACTCCTGGGGATCGTGGTCCACCAGAGGTGGCGGGAGGACCCCAAGGGGCTTGCCCTACAAGGCCTGAATCAGGCCTTCGCTGAGACCCTGCGCCTGCTTCCTACAGGACACGAAGTGTCCTTTCGGGGCCGCAGACTACGGGGCGAGGAGGTGGCGGTGCCGCCCGGGCTCGTGGGCTACGTGACGGCGATGGAAGAAAAGGAAGAGGTGCCGGTGGGGAAGGATTTTTCCGAAGGTTCGTCAAATGACGACGAGCGAGAGGAGCAGGAGCTGGCGGAACCCCTAGAGGCGCTGGAGCGGGACTTTGTGAGCACAGGGGGACAGGGGTGGAGGGGGGTGCGGGCGGCAGCGGTGGCCCTGATGTTGAGCCGGGCCCCTTCCTCAGGATCAGTTTATGGGAGCCACCGCCAGTTTCAGCCGCTTCACGCTGTGGGGCCTGGAGACCATCCCCGGTCCGGATGCCAAAGTGCGCGGGGCCCTAACGTGGCCCAGCCTCGCTGCAGCGGTGAGTAGGTGGATGGGCCCTTACTCTTCCAGCCCCATCCATTACCCTGTGGCTTCAGGATCATTCCCTGGGTTGTCCAGAATCTTGCCCGAGTGGATGTGGGGCTTCAGGGCTGGGGAGTACGATGGGGCAGATGGAACTTGGGTCTGAATGGAGGATTAGACTGGTTAGGGGCAGTGTGGCTTCCCCAGCCCTGACCCTTCTAGAATGGGCTATCATTCTGAGTAGCTGGGTCCCACCTGGAGTTTGTGGGTCACCCAGTCACTGTATGTCAAAAATCCAACGGTAGAGGTGGCTCCTGTTGCAGATTCACGCACAGGTGCCTGAGGATTGAGAACCAGAACTTGACATTGAAAGCCACCAGTCCCTCCACCCCAATAAACCAGCTCTTCACTTTGGAACCGCTGATTCCATCACCGCCAATAAACAAGCTCTTCACAGCGCCTGTGAGTCTGTGGGCACCTTGGGAGTCCCTAAGCTGGCACTGCCCCTTCTTCCCCAAGAAACTTTCATGGTTCTGGCCTATAGAAACAGTTTATTGCCAGGGGCAGCAAGGGCAAGAGAGGCCAGAATTTTGCAGCCAGTACCCACCCACCCCCAACTCCTACTTTACAAAAGGAATTTTTACAGCCACTGGTCCTCTGTACAGAGTGCAAACCCACCCGCCCCCCATGGCACTGTACACAGCTGCCTGGCTCCGTCCAGTCCCTGGTTCGTAGCAGGCCCAGACTTGCAGCTGGCTGACCTTGGAGCTGACCTGAGAGCCCTGAGCTCACCATGGTGCTAGGCACCAGCCAGCCCCTGCCAGGCCTGTCCTCGCCTCATGGAGCTGTCCGCAGCCCCACCTCCCTTGGTGTGCCTCTTGGGGGCCCCAGAAGGGGTGGGATGTGCTGTCAGCCCTAGTTCTCCTTTGTTGCCACTGTTGTGGCCGGAGCCTGGTCACCACTTTCCCCTCTTGCTCCAGTCCTTGGGAGTGAAGTGCAGACACTTGGAGTCGATCCGAAGGAGCCGCTTGAGCATGGCTCTTTCGTGTCCATCCACGATGTCCTCTGACAGCGTGAGGATATACTGGCCCTGGATGGGAGATGGGGGCCAGAGGGGGTCAGCCCACGCGGGTCAGCCTGCAGTCTGCAGCCCTACGCGCACCTGTCTCCCGCTGCCTGCCTCCCTACCTTGTAGTAGTTGATGAGGTTGAGGTACTGTAGAGTGGAAATGACATCCTCCTTCTTGATGCTGGTGATTTCACTGATCTCGCTGTGGGAGGGCAGAGATCAGGTCCTCTGGAGGCCTTCATCTCTGCCCCAAGCCCCCAGGAACCCCAGGAGTGAGGATGGGCCATGCCATGCATCCCCGGGGGAGGAGGGAGGGCCAGGCTCACTTGATGGTGATCTGTGGCCTCTCCCCGCTCTCTGACTTCAGCCCCATCAGGATCTCCAGGATGGTTTGGGACCAGTAGCTCCGGTAGGATAGGAGGCCAAGGTCTGAGAGGGGCTTCTCAGGGGTCCCCGTTTTCCCTTCCACTTTGGAGAGTTCATAGCCTACAGCAAGGGAGCAGGAAGGGGCAGGTAAACGATCACACCTTCGTGTAACCAACGTTTCAGAACGGGAGTTATTAGAGAAATAAACTGCCTGGCTCCCATCTCAGCCCTGCTACGTGGGAGCTCTGACCGGGCACACGGGGCTTGTCTGCTTCGTCTGTTTCCCCACAGAGAACTAAGGAGCATTCATTCTTCATCGCTGTGCTGCGGAGGTAGGTACCGACGGGAGCAGTTATACCCCACCTGGAACAGTACTAGGAGCCAGGCGAGTGCAGAGAAAAGGAGAGGAAAGGCAAGTGCCTCTGAGTTTCATCATTCCAGACTCTGCCTGGGTCTGTGAGAAGGGAGGGCAGACCCCACGTGTGGTCTAGGCCGGAGGATGTTTGGCTCTGTAGTCCAGTCCCCCTGGCTGTGACCCGAGGAGCATGAGCTGCTCCAGGACCACGCTGGCCCAACTAGGTGTTGACAGAAAGCAAAGAGAGAGGCACCAATGCACTTCCTGGTCAGAAGGCAGCCTTTCCTCAGCAGGTGACCGACCTCTCCAGGGGTTCTCTCCCTCTGACTGCTCCGCCCTCCTCCACCCTGCTGACTGCTGGCCATTGGCAGGCCATTCCCAGTGAGCCCCTCAGGCCCTGCAGAACCTTGTATAGCTTCGTGTCCCTTGGCAGAGTCTTCATTCTCTCCCTCAGGGTCTTGGGGTGTCTCTCTAACCCCTAGGGGCCCTTTTTCACCCTCAGTCATAACTATGTTGGGTCACGGCCCTTTGTGCCCTCCCCCAAAACCCCCAGGACTCCCACTGGGCAGCCAGCTGGGAGAGGGGCAGAGAGGCCGCTGCTTTAGAGAAAAGCAGCCTGGAAGGAATAGGGGGCACACCTGGGTTCCCGCTGAACTTTGCTGGGCCCGCCAGTGCATGTGGAGTCCTCACCCGGCAAATGGAGGCCACACTCTCCTCAGCGGGGAGCTTCTGGCCCCTCCCCGGCGAACATCTACCTGCCATCAGGTAGCACCCGCAGAGGGCGCTTCTGGTGCACCTGTCCGCTCCTGCAGGGCAGGACCGAGTGCCTCACACTGGTGACCTTGCCCACATCCTATCTCCACTGAGGTCTGAGCTTTGAGGGTTAGATTCATTTTCTTTAAGTGTCTGCCCGTCCCACCGAGCTGAGGACTTTCTGAGGATGGGACCCCATCCTGGCTTCATTATGTTAATAAAACTCCTCAAATGGACCATGACCTTGATCAAGTCAAGTCTCTGCGTCTTCACCAAACAGCTGAGGCTCCCTCCTGTCTCTGAGGTCAGGGCTAGATTATCCAAGGGTTCCATGAGTGCCGAGCTGAATGGAGTGGGGTAAGCTCCTGAGAAGCAGAAGGGGGCTTTGCAGTTGGAAGACACAGGAGAGTTCATGTATGAAGGGGTAGAGTCCCTCGTGGGCTTCACGAGATGGACCCGCCTGAACCCAGGGAGCAGAGGCCAAAGCCATATGAGTCAGCACGTCCCTGTTTTTGCTGAGTTAACAGCATTTTAAACATCCACCGTCTGCAAGGTTCAGGCCACACGTAGGGAAACGAAGCACTGCTCCTCGCTCAGGAATCTGTGTGATGGCCCAGAACCAGACAGACAAGCAACAGGGGCCCGCCTGGCTTCTGCCCTGGGCCCTGGGTTGGGGAAAACTGGATGGGGCTTTAGAACTTTACCCAAGGAAGAACGAGGGGCTGCAAACCTAGCCCATGCAGGCAGGGCGGTCACCCTGGGCACGGAGGAAACCCTGGGAGAGTGTCAGCTCCCCTGGTGGCAGGGCTGCTGTTCACAGCCACGAGCACGTGTACAGGGGCGGCGCGACGGCAGCAGGGGCCCCGGCCGAGCATGCAGGGACTCACTGAACTCGATCAGCAGCTTGCCGTAGCCCCGGCGCTGGTAAGGAGGCAGGGTCAGGATGCAGGCCACGTTGTAGTCTTCCGTGGATTCCTTTTCCTGGAATACGGGGGTGGGTGAGTGAGGAGGGGACAGGGCTCCGGGCAGGGCTGAGAGAGGGTCTGGGTGAGTGCCCACCTTGGAGAAGTAGCCCACGATGTGGAAGCCCTTGCAGTCATACTCTGTCATGACGTAGAAGAGGAAGGGGTCTGTGTCATAGTACAGCGTCTTGTGGTCGAGGAAACACTTGGCCAAGAGGCACAGGTTCTGGGAATAACTCTGCAAAGGAAAAAGGCTTGTCACCGCGCTGGGTCCCCTGTCTTAAATGTGGCCGTTTGCTTTCTTTACCCGAGGCTGACAGGTGAGGAGCCTTCCTCCCCGGGGCCTGACCCGTTCTCTCAGCCGGGTGGTCCCTACCGCTCAGACACAGAGCCTTCTCAGTGTCAAGGAGCCTGTGTACCCGCTCCGGGAGAGTGACCGCCCGGCTGGCCTGCTGGGGACCTGGGGCGGGCTTACCCCTGATCCCCACACGGCCTCCTCTAAGTCCTGCCGGGGCAGCTTCCGCAGCCGACCGTGGTGTGTCTCCAGGGACACAGACGGTGCCAAGGGCCAGGACAGCACCTCTGTGCTGGTGGCAGTCTAGGAACCTGCCTGCCAAAACCCGCAACGCCCTCCGCCTGTGGTAGATCAGTCGCACCTACTGGAGACTGATCTACCCTCCAGCGGAGAGAAGCTATTCTGAAACTGAAAGTTAACGGCCTCAGGAGTCGCCCCAGCAAACGATTAATGTTGCTGCTCCGCTTTACCTCTACACCTATGTTCTCCCGCCCATTAGACGTGGCTTTCTAACCAGCTGCTGGGCACTGCCTTCTGGCAGCCTCTGTCCACACTTAGTAACGCGACAGGGCGAAAGCAGCATCTTTCCCTCGAGCTTCCTCAGCTCCCAAGCCTGAGCTCTCCCCTGCGGTTCGCGATGCCTGCTTCCCCCTCACTGCCCTCTGTGCCCCAGGAAAGCTCCCATGGTCTTCACAATGCACCCAGATCACTCCCTTCTTCCTTCCCGCAACCAAAGACGAAGGCAGGTTTGAAGCCCCAAACCTGCAGTGACACCTCCCCTCCCCCAGCTGACCTTCTCACCACCTGCGCTCTCGGAACAGCCTCGCCTCATCCCCTCTGCCTCTCAGCCAGAATGATCTTGACCTTTCGCACCACCTGTACATCCGTGCCTGCCCTTCAGAGCCCCCCTGCTTGGGATCCCCTTACCCACCTTGTCCTTCACGTCAAGATCAAAGATCACCTCCTCCGGGAAGCACCGAGGGCCACCTCCAGGTCCTCACAACCCACCCTTTGTTTCATGACACTTATCCTGAGATCTGAGTGGATGCTGGCAAGTCTGTTTTTTCCGCAGACTGTGAACTCAGCTTTGGTCTAATTACCGGTCATCTTTCTACCTCCCAATACCTGCTTTAGAGCAGGAATTCAACAAAAACGGGATAAACTCATCTGCTGGTCAAACCGCTGTGTTTTCCCGAAAGAGCTGTTTCAGTTCCCCCAGATCACCAGTGCCAGCGACTCCCCACTGCCCCTCGGCCACAGACCTTGTTTTTACGGCCGTCGATCTCAAAGAAAGAGATGGTGCCCTTCCGGTAAATCTCATTGCCCGGCGGATGTCGCAGGTCACACTTGGTCTGAGGAAGAGAGGGGGGTCAGGGGCCGGGGCGGGCTGGGGCGCCGGCAGGAAAGCAGCCCCCCGGGAACCCTCGTACCAAGTGGCGCTGCAGACACTTGAGGCTGCGGCCGTATTTGAGGCAGAACTCGCAGAGGTAGAGGACGGGCAACGTGGTGAGCTCCTGCGGGTACGGGGAAAAGTACCACGGCTTCAGGCGGTGCCGGCCCAGCTCAATGCACTCGATGTTCTTCATCCGGGTGACGATGTCGTCGTGGCTCCGGTCGGACACCAAGCTGCCAGTCATGCGCGGCGCAGACGGGATTCCATCCGAGCTGTCCTGGGAGTCCTGCCCAGCGCCAGCGGGAAACACTGGGTTACACGAGTCAGCTCAGGCAGGACACCCAAAAGCCTGCAGGACCCTTCTAACCACCACCCACCCTATGGCGGGGGGGGGGGGGGGGCGGGGGCGGGGCTGGTACTATATTCTATCCCCCACTTTCCAAATAAAGAAAAGGAAACTAGGAAAGTTCTCAATTGCAGTTTGAAAAAGAGCACCAATGACTGACCTGAACCAGCTCTACCTGGCTCCTAATCCTACCAACAACCATCACCGCTACCACCTCTTTTTTTTTTTTTTTTTTTTTTTTAACATTGATCTATTTATTTATTTTTAAAGATTTTATTTGTTCATCAGAAAGAGAGAGCAGAGCAGGGGGAGCTACAGGCAGGGGGAGAAGCAGGCTCCCCGCTGAGCAAGGAACCTGATGTGGGACTCCATCCCAGCACCCTGGGATTATGACCTGAGGTGAAGGCAGACGCTTCACCGGCGGAGCTACCCAGGCATCCCTAGTTTATTATTTAATAATCTCTACACCCAGGGGTTTGAACTCATAACCCCGAGATCGAGAGTGGCTCGCTCTTCCAACTGAGCCAGCCTGGTGCCCCTTGTTTATTTATTTTTAAGATTTTTTAGATTTTTAAGTTATTTTAAGGGCTCGGCCCCAGGATCCTGAGATCAGGACCTGAGCCGAAGGCAGAGGCTTTAACCCACTGAGCCACCCAGGTGCCCCCACCCCTTGTTTATTTTTAAACCCATCACTAAACTCTCCGTCCTGCCTCTGTTCCTCCTTTTCACTCAGCTTCCCTCCTCCCCAGACCTACCTCGTCAGTGCCCAAGCAATTTGACTTTCGCTTCCGTCCTGGCTGAGCTGCCACTGCCCTACGGGCTGATCCATTCTGCAGGGGAAATGGTGAGAAGAAAACAGAGGGTGGTGAGACGAGCCTCAAAGGGGCTGCCAGAGGGGAAAAGAGAGGAAGAAGAAAAGGATTTGGGGGACTCACCTGGGAAAAAACTGAGGCTGGGGTTGTCTCGCTGGGCACTGGAGTTGCTGGTGAAACCACCTCCACCTTCCGTTTCTGCAGAGAGAAACCAAGAAAGGTGGGTCAGAAGGTAGAGAAGGTGGGACCTCAGAGGAAAGCAAGGTCCCTGGAATTGCTGAGGGTACCGTTGAGCGGTGGTTGGGCTGCAGGCAGGAGCTGGAGGAGAGCGGCTGGTCAGGCTCGCCACCGGGAATGGCCTCCCGCTCCTTGGGCAGGTTGAAGCGGAGTGTGATCTGGACCGGGATTGGCAAGGTCTTCCCGCTGGCCTGGGCGGAGGCCGGCTGTAGAGATAGGTCCAGGGTCTTCCTCTGGGGTGGGGATGGTGGTGGGACGGGAAAGGGGAGTAGGGGCCCCTCAACGTGGCGTAATCAAGCCCCACCCTCTGCCCTCTCAAGGACATGGGAAGAGCTACTGGACTCTGGAAGCTACAATTTGGCCCCCATCCTTTGCAAGCTGAAGCCACAGTGGAAGGGTGCAGACTTCTACCCATCCAAAAGCCCCTGAGGCCAAGAGATGAGAAAAAAAGGCGGCAGGAGAGAAAAGGTGAAGCAGGGGACCTACTCACCACCTCTCTCTCTGGAGAGCCGGGGCGAGACCCAGGAAGTCCGTTCTTGGTGGGGGTCTTGGCCTCTTTCTTGGGGAACTGAATCTTCTTTAGGTCCAGCCGCTCGTGGGTCACCCATTCATCCAGGCGTTTGTTGACTGCAGCAGTGGGGATGGCTCAGGAAGGAATGCCAGAGGCGGTCTCCCAACCCCACCCTGCCTCCCTACCTCACCGGAGCCCAGGACTCACAGTCAATGTAATGGACGTAGAAAAGCTTGCGGCCACTGATGTCCTTCACGCTCAGGATCTCGGCCAGGGCTGTGGGAACAACACAGGCAGGAGCCTTAGTCGAGCCAGGCGATGAGGATCCACCCTCCTAAGACCTGATCTCTTCCCCCAGGCCGGATCCCTTAGCCCCAGCACTTGGAAGCTTTCACCCAAACCCCCTTTAGTCATCAAGTGCCGCCCCCTCTCCAAGCCCCGCCCTGTCCATCGGAGAGGCAGAAAGCCACGCCCCTCCAGGGTATCGGCGCCCCGCCCGCCCCAGGATTATAGAGGCCCCACCCCCTCCCGAGGGTTCGGTTGACTCCCTCCCGCCCCTCGCCCTCAGGTTCCTTAGCCCCGCCCCCCGACGTCACTCACGCCACTCATCTTCGTTGTCCTGGTTCCGCCGAAGCACGGGCAGGCGGCAGCCCTCGATTATCTCCCCCTGGGGAGACAGCGCGGCGCCAGGGTCGGCTACTGGGGGGCCTCGGGTTCTACCCACCTCCCCTGGCTCCCTCCGCCCCGCCCCGGGCACCGGACTCACCACCTCCGCCATCTTCCCTCCCTCCACTGCCACTTCCGGCCCCTCTGGGAGACGTCACTTCCGGGACTCAACGCACTGTAGGCCCGCGCCTCCTGAACCCGCTTTAGAAGAAGACTTTTGAGAGACACCGCTGTCCAGCTGGAAGCAGGCAGCCGTGCCGTTTGGCTGGGGGGACAATGGGGTGTTTTAAGTTTCGGTCCGAGTCCTGGGCGGAATACCCGAAACGTGCAAGACGATTGGAGGAAAGCTGAGTCTGTCACGTGACGCCCACCGGGTGCGACGCCGGTCACATGGATACGGCGCGGATCACGTGGGACCAGGTTTGTGTTTCGAAGATGGCTGGGCTCCCGCGTCTCCTAGTGGCAGCGAGAAGCGTCGTCTGGAGAAACTGTGCTTGCTTGGCGCCGGGGGCGGGTATGGGGTTCTGGGGGCAGTGAGAGGCTGGGAAAGTGGGCGGGACTGCGAACAGACCTTGTCGGGGGTGGTTTGTGGACTTCCTTTCTTGGGGATGGGGGATTCAGATCTTTCGGCTTGTTGTTTTGTATTTTAAAGTTCTAATTTAATTTAAAAAGTAATATTCATGCATGCATTCAACAGCTATTTAGTGATCTTCTAGCACGTGCCAGGCGTTTTTCTAGGAGCCCGTAATACGTTAGTGAATATGGTAAAGAAGCCTGACCTCATGGAGCTTACAGTCTTGGGGGTTGGGAGGAAAAAGAGAAGTAACAAGTGTATTTAAAATTAAGTTATTTAGTATATGAAAAAGTGATACGTGGTATGAACCCCCCCCCCCAAAAAAGTGCAAGCCAAAGGATATGGTTAAAGAGGTTGCAGTGTTAAATAGAGTACTCAGGGCAAGTCTGGCTGTAATTGCATTATTTGACCAAAGCTTTAGAGGGGTGAAGGGATGAGCCAAGCAGGTATCTGGGAGGAAACTGACCCCCCAAAACAGACCACGATAAAGGGGAGAAAAGTACAATGTCAGACCATCCGGAGTAAATGTCTACAGTGAACATTTTGGTGGATTGTCTTGAAGACCGGGGGTTGACAAACTGGCCTGTGGGCCAAATCCAACCCTCTGCTGCTTTTCCTACAGCCAATGGGATTGTTTTTATATTTGTAAATGGCTGGGGAAACATCAAAAGAATATATATATATTTTTAAGATTTTATTTATTTGACAGAGAGAAACACAGCGAGAGAGGGAACACAAGCAGAGGGAATGGTAGCGGGAGAAGCAGGCTTCCCGCCCAGCAGGAAGCCCGATGCGGGGCTCGATCCCAGGAACCTGGGATTATGACCTGAGCCGAAGGCAGCCGCTTAACGACTGAGCCACCCAGGCGCCCCAAAAGAATATTTTTTGATACATGAAAATTATGAGGTTCAAATACTCCTCATTTACATTTTATCTACGAGGTCTTTCACATTAGGAGTGAATAATTGTGCCCGGGATATGGTCCGTAAAACCTAAAATATTTACTTCCTGGCCCCTCACAGAAAATGTTTGCCAGTCCCAGCTTTATAAACTGTTGTGCTGTCTGTTCATTACAAAAGCAGTTCCTTGACTGTGTGTATATTGTGCTGTTCCCAGTTCATTTGCTTAGCAACATAAATGAAACACTTGTCACTACATACCCTGTAGCAATGCTTTAATGGCTACATTGAGTTTCGTTGTTTAGATGCATCTTAGCTGCCATAACCAGTTTCTTGTTGAATAGTCCAAGTTACATCTGATTTTCCCCTATTACAAACAGTGCTACAAATAGCATCCTTCCTTATATGTACAACCTTCCAGAAATTCATATCAGCATGATTTGCATTGAAGATATAAATGGGGGAATGATTTTATCTGGCTTTTGGAAAGATCACCCAGCAGGCACTGTCTTTGAATTAAAGGAGGTAAAGCCAGAACAGGACCAATAACTGGTTCAGTCCCTCCTGCCTTGTCAGAGTCGCCAGTGACCCATGTTAATCCCGTGGCTGCTTCTTGATCCTCTTGGCAGTGGCATTTGGCATGGTTGGTCATTGTGTCATCCTTGAAACACCCTCGTCCTCGGTTCCAGGATACCAGACCCTCCTGGTTCTCATCCAGCTTCCGTGGCTGCTCCTTATCTCCTTTACTGGTTCCCCTTCCTGTCCATGACCGCTAAATGTTCATGGGCCCCAGGTTCAGCCCTGCACTTCATGTCTGTTTCCACACTTTCCCTTCATGATCCCCTGCAGGCTCATGGCTTTAAATACCATTTACGTGCTGAGGTTTCTCAAATTCATATCTTGAGCTTCGATCTCTCCCTTCAACTCAGCCTCACTGCCCACTCGGCATCTCTACCTGATTGTCTAGAGATCCTGTCCAAAACCAAACTCTGGGTCTTCCTTCCCAACCGTCTCCTCGCACTATCTTTCTTGTCCCTGCCAGTGATGCTTTATCCATCCAGTTTCTCAGACCAAAAACCTTGAAGTCATACGACTTTCCTCTCACGCTCAGCCAGTCTCCCAGACACGCTAGGCTCTATCATTTTTTTCTGCCTTCACCACCACCACTCTGGTGCAGGCTGCCTCCTCCCAGAACTATCGCAATAGCCTCACGCATCGGAACAAGAAGGATCATTCAAAAATATTAGTTCACACCTGGGCTCAGTTAAGCTTCTGACTCAGGTCATGCTCTCAGGGTCCTGGGATTGAGCCCCTCCTCAGGGAGTCTGCTGCTCCCTCTCCTTCTGCCGCTCCTCCCACTTGTGCACACATGCGGATACACTCTTTCTAATAAATAAATCAATCATTTAAAAAATTTGTATATTTCATACCCTGTCACCCTGATGATCAGAATCCCCCAGGGGTTTGTCATTAACTCAGAGTAAGACTCAAAATCCAACCCCCTTACGACTGTGCCGCTTCTCCTGCTGTCTCCTCACTACGTTCTATCCACACCAGCCTCCCCATGTTTCCAGGACATAGCAGCAAGTTCCTCTCTCTGGTCCTTTGCTGTTTCCTACCTGCAACATTTTCTCCCTATTTATCCATGCAGCTCAGTCTCTCACCTCATGCAAGCCTTTGCTCAAATGTCACCTTCTCAGTGAGGCCACCTCTTACCTCCTTGGTTTAGCCCGCCATTCCCCCGCCCCCCCTCCCACTGCCACCTCATCACCCTCCTCTTTTGCTCATTGTCCTACATAGCCTTGATCACCAGCGGGCAAATTATGTTTTTCTTACTCACTTGTTAACTGTCTTTCCCTCACTAGAATGTAAGATCCATGAACACGGTATTTATATTCTTTTGTCCAGTGCTGTTTTCCCAGCTTCTAGAATAGTACCTGACTCATAGTAGGCATTCCATTAAAAACTGTCAATGGATTAAGCACATGGTCTCCCCAGGGAGCCAGAGATGTGAACTGACACCGGATTCCATGTAGTACTGCACATCTTGCTAGGAGATCCAAATGTTACATTATGCAAATAATCACTGCAGAGTGATTAGTCTTGTAGAATGAGAAGGAAAGCTAGGGCTCAGAGGAGATGGATTCAGGGAGAGATCCCAGAGCATCTGATATGTGACCTACAGTTTAGAGGATGAGTAAGTAGCCAGAGAAAGGACTTGCGGATATTCCAGGAAGCGAGGACAGCAACAACAGAGAGAGGGAAAAAGGAAAAAAGAAATAGCTCATGAACGGGGCATCAGACATTCGACAACATTCATTGAGCACCAACTGTGTGCCACACCCTGCAGGAGCAACTTGAGTGAAAACAGAGGAGGCCTCTGCTAGAGGGGGATGGGCATGAGCAGCTCACAAAACAACAAAAATAATCCCCGTGGAGAGTGGTAAGTGTCGATGATAAGACAGTGTCCTCTGGCCGAGAGCGGAGGCCAGTCAGTGTGGGCCTCTGCAAGGGCTGTCAGGCAGGATTTCTACCGCCCAGAGTCTCACAATGCCCTGGTTCCAACTTTCAGTGAGGGAATGTCTTGGTCCATGTGGCCCAAGGACACACAGGGCTTGAGGATGACTTCACTGTCAGTGTGAACAACGAAGCTTCTGTCTTTCCGCTCCAACCTCCTCGTGGTTACCTCCCTCCTCCATTAAGGTGGGCTCCTCTCACGATCACGGGACAGCCGCGCCTAGCCGTAGGGCCTACACGTGTCCAAGGCCATGTCCAAGGAGAAATGTCTTACCCAGCTGTGGAAGGAAAGTTCTGGGCTTCCCTCAGAGTGAACCTTTTTAGGGATGTGTCTCTGCCTCAGCCAGTGCCACTGGCCGGGGAGGATGGAATTCCACTGGTTTAGACAAACCAGGGTCTGTCCATTCAAGCAGCACAGCGGCGGCAGCCGTGAGAGTGTGGAAGACTGTTGAGGCAGCCAGGATGGCCCCCGCAGGGGATGACAGGGGACCTGAGACCTGAACGAAGAGACAGATGAGTGGATAAAGAAGACGAGGTACAAACACACCATGGAATATGACTCAGCCAGAGAAAGAATGAAATCTTGCCTTTTGCCCCAACATAGTTGGAGCTTGGGAGTATAATGCTAAGCGAAATCAGAGAGAAAGACAAATACCATACGATGTCACTCAGATGTGGCATTTAAGAAACAAAACAAATGAACGAAGAGAGAAAGAGACCGACAAAAAAAAAACAAACAAAAAAACGACCCTCAAATGCAGAGAACAAACTGGTGGTTAAGGTGGGGGGGGGAGATAGGAGGAGGGGATGAAGAGCACACTTATCCCAGAGAGCACAGGGTCATGGACAGAATTGCTGAATCGCTGTATGGTACACCTGATGCTAATCTAGCCCTGTGAGTTAACTATACTGGAACTAGGATCGTAAAAACCAGGAAGGACAGCCGTAGGAGATCTGGAGGAGGTGTGTTGCAAGCTGCTGGAGTGGCAAGTAAGGAGGTCAAGTTCAGTGTTCTCCAGGAAAGAGAAGCCAGTGTGAATGGAGGAGGAGGATCTGGGAGTCACAGGGCTGGCAGGGCCCAGTCACGGAGCCTTTTATGGCACATGTGTGAGGAAGTCAGATTTTGCTTTAGTGCAGTGGGAAGACCTTGAAGAACTTGGCACAAGAAAATAATGTATCTGATCGAAGTTTTAAAAGATGACTGAGGGAATGAAGGTTGTTGGGGACACAACACGAAAGTAGCAGCCTGAGGACAGCTGGCTCTTACTGCCAAGGATACAGGGACAGAGGTGGCTGCAGACAGGTGTGGCCAAAAGCGTGGTGACAGAAAAGACCCTGCCTGGGACAGAAGACAGGGGCCTCGATCCTGTTGAGGGCTTGTGGTTCTCCTCCCAGGCCCCAAATCTCTGGGGTTCTTTGATCCTGCAGGAGGAGGATCCTTATTCCAAGAACTTGTCTCTTCGGAGGAAATGAACATGGACTTGTGTTTTCCAAACACACACACACTGCAGTTATGCCTCATAAGATCGCAATCCATCAAGATGCTCGATGAACTCAAAGTGCGGGTAAAAGCTCCTTGGCACAGGGTCCTAGGCTGAAGGCTTGGGTCTGGGAATCGTCAGCATAGACAGCAGCAAGGCCAAGAAAATGCTCACTGGACTGAGTAGTTGCGGGACCATCATAGACCGCAGGAGGGGCTCTTTGCCCAGGTGGTGGTAGATGAAAGCTAGGTTGTGAAGGGGTTGAGAAAGTGGAAGCAGCAGATACCCATTTAGGGTAGCTTGAGTTTGAAATGTTAGAGAAGCTTAAATGAAAAATGGAAGAAAATTATCAAAACAGAACTATGAGCTCTGGGGCTGAGCCTGGGTAGCTCAATTGGTTAAACGACCAACTCTTGATTTCGGCTCGGGTCGTGATCTCGGAGTCGTGAGATCAAGCCCCGTGTGGGGCTCTGCGCTGGGCATGGAGCCTGCTTAAGATTCTCTCTCTCCCTCCCCACTACCCCTTCCCACCTCCCCAAATCAGGGGAAAGTCTTACAATTCCCCTACAGCAGTTAAAGCTTAACAGTCAGCAAGGACACATTAATGCTTAATGGGCAATCATTAACCCACTGATGTCAAGTCGACTGCAAATGCAGAAATAGGAACCCATGAGGGAGAACTCACCGTGATGGAATTAGTTTCACTTGTAGTTGTTTCCATGTTGCAAGTATGGGTTCATGGCCCTGTCTCTGCTCACACTGAGGCATTCTTTTGTTTTTTTTTTTTCCAATTCTGGTAAAATATACACTACATAAAACTTGACCTTTTAACAATCACTTTTAAGTGTACAGTTCATTTAAGTACATTTAAATTTTTGTGCAATCACCACCATCCTTCTCCAGAATATTTTCCATCGTCCCCAACACGAATTCTCTACCTGTTACCCAGTAACTCGCCATTCCTCATCTCCCCAGCTTCTCGTAACCACTATTCTACCTTCTCTCTCTAAGAATTTAACAGCTCTTGGTAACTCATGTAAATGGAATTGATTCATATCTGTCTTTTTGCATCTGGTTTACTTCCCTTAGAATAATGCTTTTAATATTCATTCATGTTGTGGCAGGTGTCAGAACCTCATTCCTTTTT
Organism: Procyon lotor; assembly: GCA_028646535.1. Taxonomy (NCBI): domain Eukaryota; kingdom Metazoa; phylum Chordata; class Mammalia; order Carnivora; family Procyonidae; genus Procyon; species Procyon lotor. The sequence goes on from CM053613.1 coordinate 4,498,365, forward strand.
AAGGCTGAATAACATTCCATCATATGGATAGACCACATCGGTGAATCATTCCTGCAACTCACATGCTAATAAGTCTATATGCAGAGATTTATATCGTTTATACAAATCCTATGAATGGTGTTCTAAGAGCTAGCACCTTTTGGAAGTAAAATAAGTCCTTAAGGGGCACCTGGGTGGCTCAGTCGTTAATCGTCTGCCTTTAGCTCAGGTCATGATCCCAGGGTCCTGGGATGGAGCCCTGCATCGGGCTCCCTACTTGGTGCCTTCTTCCCCTTCTCCCACTCCCACTGCTTGTGTTTCCTCTCTTGCTGTGTTTCTGTCCAAAAAAGAAAGAAAATCTTAGGGAAAAAAACCCTTAAATTGATCATTTTGACACCGGATTCCATGTAGTACTGCACATCTTGCTAGGAGATCCAAATGTTACATTATGCAAATACCACCGAATAATGTTCCCTGGAATATTCCAGCATTTAAGTATCAGCTGTAGGTGGGGCGCCCAGCCGACTCAGTTGGTGGAATGTGTGACTCTTGATCTCTGGGTCGTATCTGAGCCCCACATTGGGTACAGAGCCTGCTTAAAATAAAATTAAAGATTAAAAGATATATGTATTAGCTGTAGGCTACAGTTCCTTGCAAAAACTTCAAGAGGAGAAATGCAAAGAGATAAAGAAGATATGAATGTTGTGAAATACTCCCAACAGGAAGCCAGAAACTGATCTGAAATCTGAATTAACAATATTGATTTCAACAGCAAAACCAAAATCAGAACAGGCAGATAAAAGGTTCTCCCCATTAAAAAAAAGGAAATGGGCTTATATGAAGTGTATATGCCCAAGTTGAAGTGCTTGCGGGCGCCCTTTGAACAGTTTGATCATCAATGTAAAATGAAAAAATGAAAGGTTTTTACATCTAGAATACTTACCACAAAACAGTTGTCAAGATTATCAATTAGACTAATTAATGCTTTGTATGTCCTATGTTTTCATTTTAAGAAGTGGTAACTTCCAAATAATAAATATTTATTTTTCAGTAGTTGACTTTTAATTGGCATTGGATTTGTTCATTTCCTTTTTTAAAAATTTGTATTTATTTTAGAGAGAGAGCGCACACACGTGCACAAGGAGGGGAGGGAAAGAGAGAGAGAGAGAAACAGTCTTCCCATTGAGCAGGGAGTCTGACACAGGTCTTAATCCAGGACCCTGAGATCATGACCTGAGCTGAAGACAGACACCTAACCAACTGAGCCACCCAGGCACGCCTCATTTTTCTTTTCTTTTTTTTAAATATATTTATTTAGGGACACCTAGGTGACTCAGTCATTTAAGTGTCTGCCTTCGGCTCAGGTCATGATCCCAGAGTCCTGGGATCGAGTCCCGCATTGGCCTCCCTGCTCAGTGGGGAGCCTGCTTCTCCCTCTGCCTGCCACTCCCCCTGCTTGTGCTTTCTCTATATATTTGACAAATAAATAAAATCTTTTAAAATTTTTTATTTAGTTATTTTAGAGAGATTGCACGAGCAAGAGGGCAGAGGGAGAGGGAGAGAGGATCTCAAGCAGATTCTGCAATGAGTGTGGAGCTCAACTTGGGGCTTGATCCCATGACCTTGAGATCACAACCTGAGCCAAAACCAAGAGTTGGATGCTTTTTTTTTTTTTTTCAAGAGTTGGATGCTTAACCCATGAGCCATCCGGAGGCCCTTCGTTTCCCTTATTTTAATCTTTTCTCTCATCAAATGTCTGAATCAGATGGAGATTATTTTTAATTGTCATTGACGTATACAGTCTTGTGATATATTAGTTCATAATGATAAATCTTTCAATTGTTATGTCTTTTTACAGAAAGCTCTGAAACTTTTTTAGTACAAATCTATTCCAGGAAAATGATTCAGTGTTTCTGTTCAATCATTTTCATTTAAAAATATATAAAATATTGTGAAAGATAATGACTTGTGGGTTTGGCAGGATCGTACATGGGAAAGGAGGAATACTTAGGTGAGAGAAAGAAAGGAGGGGGTTGGGAGCGAGAGAGCCCCTAGGGGCTGGAGATACACAGGAGCTGCTGCCTCTGGGTGGGGGGAGGGGGGCTCTAGGACACTTCCCTTCCCACCTGGAGCCCTTCCTCTGACCTTTCCCTGCTCTCCCTGTGTGCCCCTCAATGGTGTGATAATGTTTCTCAGCCCAGATGACTCTCCCTCTGGACCTCACAGCCCAGGTTGCTGGTCATCCGGCGACCTGTGTGTTTCGCTCCCCACCTTCCCACACTCAGAATCTTTGGGGCTGGGGACATTTCTGTGTCGTCTGTCCCTATTTTCCCAGTGCCCACACAAAAGAGTCTCTCAATGAACATTTGCTGGAGGAATGTCTCTGACCCCACAATTACCCACAAATGGGGTTACGTGTTGCACCCAGTTGATGAGTAAACCATGAAGGCTCAGAGCTTGAGGACTTAACCAAGGCACAGAACCCAGGATTAGCAGAGACGTCATTTGAACACAGACCCTGCCTTCCAATCCACTGCCCCACCCCCTGCCAGCCCTGCTCTGGGAAACCCAGAGCCAACAGGTCAGGGACAGCGGGGAGCACAGACCCCGCCTCAGCAGAGACTCAGGGAGCCTCCGAGTGGCTACAACAGAGACTGCTGGGCAGGAGCCCTTTAAGTACTGCGTGTCTCTTAAAGTTTATGTGAGATTTTCTTACTTGAACTTAACAAAAGTGGACTTTCCTTGTTGTTGCTCTTAGGTAGCGTTTCTCTGGTGCTTGCTCCAGTCGTCCTCATAAACACACTTCTGCATGTCGGGTGGTCTTCTGAGCGATAAGGTTGACTCGGGCTCAGCCTAGAACCATCCTGAAGATGGAGGGTTCAGGACGGCTTTTCAAAAGCTTTATTTCACCCCATGGGGTGTTTGGGTGGCATAGCCAGGTAAGCATCCAACTCTTGGTTTCAGCTCCGATTGTGATCTCAGGGTCCGGGGATCAAGCCCTGCATGGAGCTCCACGCCCAGCATGGCATCGGCTTGCAGTTCTTTCTCCCCTCTCCCTCTGCCCCTCCACTGTGCTCGCTCACACGCGTACCCTCTCTTTCCCAAATACACAAATTAATTTTTTAAAAGTTTTATTTCACCACAAATACGCTTTTTGCTTAAAAATATTTCTATTATTATTTTATTTTATTTTTTTACTGTTTCTATTCTTGGATGATCCACAACCATTACAAAGCCTGGTCCACCTCCAACAGTGTTACCATCGTGTTGGTTTTGTTTCTCTGGAGAGCCTGATGAATGCATGGCCATAACACACGTGTTTTTCTGCCGATACAGGATTGTCAGTCTGTGCCTGCATTCATACACAGGACGTGTTTTCGTTGGGTTTCTTAGTCACGCTTCGTGCTTGGCCCAGATGCGCTTCCCTCGCCCCGCGGTACCTCGTGGGACCCCCTCCCACCCAGGTCAGCAGCCCTGCTTCCCTCTGCAATGCCTGTAACATTCCACAGGGGGAATTCAGCTCTCTGGGGCCTTTCGCTTCGTTCTTGGCTTCATGCCCACGTGAACACAGCCACAGAATATCCCTCAGAGTCTAAGGGGTTGACCCTGAGTCTGAGTAGGATTGCTGGACTGAAAGAATCTTCAGTTTAACTTGGTATTAGCTAAATGGGTGGGTTTTTTCTCTTTTAAGCAATGAAAAATGTATGAAAATTCCCGTTTCTCCACATCCCCATCAGCAACAGGTCTTAAAGGCCTTTTTAATTTCTGCTAGACTGAGGAGTCAGGCGGTGGAGTAGCGTAACCTGAATTTGCATCTCCCAGCCTTTTGCCAGTTGAGCATCTTTCCTTCTGTTTGTTGGCCGTGGGGGCGTCCCTGCTGTGAGCTGGCTGTCTATACACTTAGCTCGTTTTCTGTTACGTTGTTTGTTCCACCTTGATTGGTAGGAGCTTTGCTTTGCAAATATCTTTTCTAAACCTATCCTCTGTCTCTTTGCTGTGTGGCTGGCATCTTTGGCATGGGTACATTTAAGAGTTTTTTTATTAAGTCGAAGATGGCAGCCCTTCCCATGATAACTTCTGGGTTTGCAGCCTTGGTTAAGACGGTCTCCTCGGGGCGCCTGGGTGGCTCAATGGGTTGAAGCCTCTGCCTTCGGCTCGGGTCATGGTCTCAGGGTCCTGGGATCGAGCCCCACATCAGGCTCTCTGCTCAGCAGGGAGTCTGCTTCTCCCTCTCTCTCTCTGCCTGCCTCTCTGCCTACTTGTCATTCTCTCTCTCTCTGTCTCTCTCTGTGTCAAATAAATAAATAATTAAAAAAAAAAAAAGACGGTCTCCTCATCTTTTCAATTTTCTTATGAGATATTTATTATGTTATTTTTAACATTTAAGTGCTTGATCCTTCTGGAATTTATTTTGATCCAGATTAGCAGTGAGCTGTGTGCCAGCACCTCTCATTACATAATTCAGCTCTTTCCTGCTGAATCAAAATACCCTGTGTGTCCTATATTAATCCTAAAATGGATTGGGACCCAGTTCTGTGCCCCTGATTTGGCTCCATAAATTTGTCTACTTCTTTGCAAATACCATATTGATTTGATCATAATGTCCTTTTAATGGCTCCTTTCTGGGAAGACAAGGTCCCCTCACTATTCTTTTATATATATATTTTGACTATTCCCAGGCTTAGTATTTTTCAGAATAAGCATTAGAATCATTTAAACCATTTAAAAGAGAAAATGTGTTAGAATTTTAATTTAAATTAAATGTATTAAATTGGGGACACATGACCATTTTATGCTATTTTGTCTAGCCATCCCCAAACCTGAGATACCTATTTGTTCCTTTATTAATTAATTAATTTTGATAGAGAGAAAGAGAGAATACTCAAGTGCATGGAGAGGGGGGCAGAAGGAGGAGGAGAGAGAGAATCTTAAGCAGGCTCCACACACAGCATGGGACCCAGCATGGGACTCGATCTCACTGAGGTCCCACCGAGATCACCCTGAGATCATGACTTGAGCTGAAATCATGAGTCAGATGTTCAGCCAACTGAGCTACCCAGGTCCTCCTGTTCCATTTTTTTTTTTTTTTAAGATTTTATTTGTTTATTTAACAGAGAGAGATAGCAAGAGAGGGAACACAAGGAGGGGGAGTAGGAGAGGGAGAAGCAGGCTTCCAGTGGAGCAGGGAGCCCGACGTGGGGCTCCATCCCAGGACTCTGGGATCATGACCTGAGCCAAGCAGACGCTTAACAACTGAGCCACCCAGGCGCCCCTCCTGTTTCATTTTTAAAGCACCTTTAAATATAATATTGCAGTTCTGTTCATATTGGTATGTGCATACTTTAAAAATTTAGATTTATCTTTGATCCATTTTGAGTTAATTTTTGTATATAATGTTAGTCGAGGGTCAGACTTCACTCTTTCATATGTGGATAATCAGTTTCCCCAACACTTTCTGTTGAAAAGACTGTCCTTTCCCCATTGAATGGCCTTGACGCTCTTATTGAAAATTAATTGTCCATATATGCGAAAGTTTTTCTGGGGTCTCAGTTCTTTTTTTTTTAGATTTATTTATTTGTTTATTTGAGAGAGAAAGAACACAGGGAGGGGCAAAGGGAGAGAAGACAGAGAATCCCCAGTAGACTACACTGAGCTGAATGTGGAGCCTGGCTTGGGGCTCTACCCCATGACCCATGAGAGCAACCTGAGCGAAAACCAAGAGTTGGATGCTTAACCTACTGAGCCACTCAGGGGCCCTCTGGGGTCTCAATTCTATTCCAATCAGCCCATATGTCTGTTTTTATGCCAGTATCACATTATTTTTGGCTGTTTTTTTTTTTAACCTAATCTGGTAATTTACCTTGTATTGCAAGCATTTCAGTCCCACACTTTTAGTGTAATGAATGATATACTTGGATTATATCCTGCCAATATTACTTTATGGTTGGAATTTATTTTACACTGTTATTTCTTCTTTTACTTTTGTTTTTTTCATTTAAAATAAATCTTATGGGGGCACCTGGGTGGCTCAGTTGTTTAGGGTCTGCCTTTGAATAAGTAATGATCTGCCTTTGAATAAGTAATGATCCCAGAGTCCTGGGATTGAGCCCCACATAGGGCTCCCTGCCTCAGCAAGAAGCCTGCTTCTCCCTCTCCCACTCCCCCTGTTTGTGTTCCCTTTCTCTCTGTCTCTCTCTATGTCAAATAAATAAATAAAATCCTTTAAAAAATAAATATTATCTATTTTCTTGGGTTTTTTTAAAGATTTTATTTATTTGACAGAGAGAGAGAGATCACAAGTAGGCAGAGAGGCAGGCAGAGAGAGAGCAGGAAGCTGGCTCCCCGCTCATGACCTGAGCTGAAGGCAGATGCTCAAACGACTGAGCCACCAGGTGCTCCAAATCTTATCTATCTTAAAAATGTTTTAACATACAATTGAGTAAAAGTGATGTCGCATAAAGAATCCCTGCTCTGCCACTTACTAGCTCTCCGAGTAAGTAATTTAACTTCTCTGAGCCTCAATCTCCTAATCCATAAAGTGTGAATAATTATACCTCTTTCAATCAGTAGTTGAAACAGATAAATAACTATCGAATATAAAGGTCTCAGTAGAGTAAGTACATAATGATAGTAGCCAAAATAAATTTGGTTAAATCAAAGACTGCGTGTTTCGTTTGTGATGCCATGGGGCCTTAGCACTGCTGTGGTCTTGTGAGGTTTGAGAACCTCTTCCTTGGTCTCTTTTCTGGAGGGAGTGGGAGACCAGGTGCTTTATTGAGGGTGTGCATGGGTACAGGAAGCCAAAGGAAGTTCTGGTTTGGGGTAGTTGACAATGAGAACTGGAAAGGGAGCTGCCCAAGGGATGGGCCGAGATCGGGATGCAAAATGACTCCACTGTGACGTTCAGGGGGCTTCTGTGTCCTCAAAAGATAGATCAGAAGGAGTAGGAACTTTGCTGGGCAGAGCACGGAGGACCTGACTGGAAGAGGATGTGCAAGACAATCTAGGAGAGAAGCTGATTGAGAGTGGTTTAGAAGTCAGGAAAGAAGCTGCTGCTGGGGAGTAGGCCGGCAGTGGGGAACACAGGAGGAATAGATGGGCTTCGTGACATTAAAGAACATCCATCCATCTCTCCATCAATCCTTCTATGCATGCAGTAGTCGCAGCATTGTTGAGAAAGGAGAGAGCCTTTATTTTCTCCACAATTCAGCTTAGTCTCTGTTTTGAGATCCATCATGCCTGCAGGGTGGGGAGACTAATCCCAGTAATTTCTGTGATGTGGATTTGAACCTAAGGCAGAGATGGAGAGCAAGGGGGTTGCTTACCTGGAGCCGTGGTGTTAGTCATCTGAGTAGTTGAGTGCTGTAGCTCTTTCTGGAACAAGAAATAATTGCCAGGGATAAAGAGAGACATTTTATAGTTGCAGAGGGGTTATTTATATCATCAAGAAAACGTGGAAGTCCTAACTGTATGCACTCAGCGAGTTTCTAAATTCATGAAGGAAAGACTGGCAGAACCAAAGGAGAAACAGAAAAACCCGCAATTAGGGACTTCAGCCCTCATCTCTCAGGAACTGATAAAAACAGGTACAGAAAATAACAGTAAGTGTATAGAAGACCTGAATAACGCTACAGACCACCTTGAGCTGATATTTATGAGCCAAAGATAGTGTCTGTTTCCATCAGTCAGGATGAAAGACTTCATAACACATTGGGTCCTAAATGGGTCCTCCCTCAGTAGTGAGGAATAATTAGCCCCAAACTAAATGTTCTAGTCCCACCTAATAGATCTATGGTATAATCAAAAATATATATTTAGTCTTTGTCCTTGTTCCTGGCACAGAGCTCACAAGCCCTTGGAATTTACTGAATGATAGGAATGTCTTTTGTTATTCCTAATGAGCCCCTTAAAGTGATACTCAAATCTGCTAATGAGGTGACTACTCGTGGGCCCCTTGATAGCTTCAGGGTGGGAGCTGGGAGCCTGAGGAGCCAACCATGTGATTAGAGGGTTAGAACTGTTAGCCCCACCCCCAACCCTGAAAGAAGGGAGAGGGACTAGAGGTTGAGTTGAGTTAATTACCAATAAAAATGGCCAATGATTTAATCAGTCGTGGCTGCCTAATGAGATCTCCACAAAAACTGCTAAACCACAGGATGCAGAGTTCTTCCAGGGTGGTGAACACTCAGTACTAGGAAGGTGGTGTGTCCCAGGAGTGCCTGGCAGCTCTCTGAGCCCCACACCTTCTCCTGTGCATCTCTTCTGTTTGGCTGTTCCTGAGTTATGTGCTTTGTAATATATCAGTAATTCTAAGTAAAGCACTTTCCTGAGCTCTTGTGAGTTCTCCTAAATCATTGAACCTGAGGGAGGGGGGCCATGGGAACCCCTCCAAAACCCTTCCAAGTTTGTAGAAGGCCAGTCAGGAATGTGGGTAGCCTGGGCATCCCATATGCACCTGGCATCTGAAGTGGGGACAGTCTTGTGAGACTAAGCCCTTAACCTGTGAGGTCTGGGCTGACTACAAATAGTGTCAGAACTGAAAGGAAGAGTTGGACATTCAGTTGGTGTCAGAGATTGGTTGATATGAGAAAAAAAAACTCTCAAAATCTTAAAAGCAAGACTCAAAAGAATCAAACCATTACTGTGTCCGAAAACACAAGTCAAGAATATTTATGGGCGGGGCGGGGGGGGGGGGCACCTGGGTGGCTCAGTCGTTAAGCGCCTGCCTTCAGCTCAGGTCATGATGCCAAGGTCTTGGGATCGAGCCCCACATCGGGCTCCCTGCTCCGTGGGAAGCCTGCTTCTCCCGCTACCATTCCCTCTGCTCGTGTTCCCCCTCTCGCTGTGTTTCTCGCTGTCAAATAAATAAAATCTTAAAAAAAAAAAAAATATAGGGATACAAAAATACGAAAAAGTAAAATTCATAATACTTGCCATCCAACAAAAGATTACAAACATGCAAAAATGTAGAAAAATACGACCCATAGGGAAAAGAAAAATCAATTAAAACTGACCCAGAATGAACAGATGTTAGGATTAGCAGATAAGGACACTTAAAAAATAGAACTATTCTGAATGTTTAAAAAGTTAAGTAGAGACATGTAAGATATTAAAATTCCCACATCAAATTTCCTAGGATAAGAACTGCAACATCTGAGATGAAAAATATGCTGAATGGGATTAATAGGTTAAACACTGCAGAAGAAAAAATTAATGAACTTAAAGATATATCAAAGGAACTATCCAAAATGAAACAGTGAGAAAAAGAATACAAAAACTGAAAAGTGCATGGGTGAGCTGTGAGACAAGCTCAAGTGGCCTGAGACATGTGTGTTTGGAGTCCTCGAATGAGGAGAGTGGGACAGAAAATATTTGGAGAAATAACAGCTACAGATTTTCTAAATTAATGAGAACTGTAAACTCACAGATCCAAGAAATTCAATTTCCTTCAAGCACATGGGGGGAATGGAAAATGCAGAATCAAGCCACATCATAATCAAATTGTTGAAAACCAGCAATTAAAGGAAAAGCTTGGAAGCAGCCAGGAAAAAAAGCAGATTCATTATGTATAGAGAAATAATGATAAGGACGGCAGCATATTTCTCGCTGGTTTAACAATGCAAGCAAGAAGACAGTGAAGCAATATCTTCAAAGTGTTGAAACAGAAAAACTGTCAGCATAGTAGAATTCTGTACCCAGCAAAAGATGTTCAAAGATACTGACAAAGACTTTTTAAGACATAAAATTCACACCATAAGAAATGTTAGGGGAAAAAATGTTAAGAAATCCTTCAGGTGGAAGGAAAGTGAAATCAGATGGAAGCGTGGGTCTACAAAAAAGCAATGAAGTACACCAGAAATGGTAACTATGTGGATAAATATATGTATTTTTTTATTACTATTTAAATCGTTTTAAAAGATAAAAAGGGAAAAAGATAAAAAAGGGGGACGCCTGGGTGGCTCAGTTGTTTGAGCCTCTGCCTTCAGCTCAGGTCATGATCCCAGGGTCCTGGGATCGAGTCAGGGAGCCTGCTTCTCCCTCTGCCAGCCACTCCCCCTGCTTGTGCTCTCTCTCCCTCCCTGACAAATAAAAAAATAGAATCTTTTTTTAAAAAAGAAAGGGATAGCAAGTAAACGTTTTGAGGATTTTATGTCAATATATTCAGTGATCTATGTGAAATGGACAAATTATTTAAAAGACACAAATTACCGGAACTGATTCAAGAAGAAATAAAAAATACAGAATACTCTTATGTCTATTAAAGAAGTTGAATTCAATAGAATTGAATTCCATTAAAGAATTGAAAAAAAAATATCAAAAGAAAAAAAAAGAATCGAATTCTTAAAATTGAATTCAAGAAATTGAATTCATAATTGTGGGAATTAAAACCTTCCCACAAAGGGAATGCCAGGTCCAGTTGGTGAGTTCTGTCGAAGCTGAGGAAGAAATAATACCAATCTACACAAATTGTTTCAGAAACAGAAGAGGAGAGAGCCGTACCCTGACACTACAACCATAGCTGTCACAAGGAGGGGACACGTGGACCAGTATCCGACATGAACGTAGGTACGCTGAATAAATATCTGTTGACTGATGAAGAGAGAGATTTCCAGATGATTTCAGGAGACACATTGTTGCCCTTGTGAGCCCGAGTACAAACTAGAATAATAGGGCACATTTTTTTAACTTTTTTTTAAAGATTTTTATTTATTTATTTGACACAGAGAGAGAGCGCACAAGCAGGGGGAGCAGCAGGCAGAGGGAGAGAGAGAAGCAGACTCCCTGTGGAGCAGGGAGCCAGATGTGGGGCTCCATCCCAGGACCCCCAGATCATGACCTGAGCTGAAGACAGATGCTTAACCGACTGAGCCACCCGGGTGCCCCAATGGGCACATGTTTTAAAAAGATTAAATTGAGGAACCCAGTTCTGGCCCATGCTTATACAATTCCATTTTTAAATGTACCTAAATACATGCCATTAATTTATGAATAAAGGTTTACTTTTTAATTTTGGTAAAATACACAGAGCATGATATTTATCATTGTGACCATTTTTAAGTGTACAATTGAGTGACCTTAAATGCATTCACAAGGTCGTGTAACCATCACTACTCTCCATCTTTTTTACATCCCCACCATAATCTCTGTACCACAAACTGTAATTTCCCATTTCCCTTTCCCACTCCTGGTAACCTCTTTTCTCTTCTGCTTTCTGTCTCTAAGAATTAGCTTATTCTAGGACTTCATGTAAGTGGAACCATACAATGTGTCCTTTTGTGTCTGGCTTCCATCATTTAGCATGATGTCTTCACGGCTCATCCGTGCCGTGGCATGTGTCAGAGCTTCCTTCCTTTCTATGGTTGATTAAAATTCCATTGTATGTCTAACCACATTTCATTTACCCGTGCATCCACTGATGAATATTTGGGTTGTTTCTGCCTTTTGGCCACTGTGAATAATACTGTTATAAACATTGGGGTACACCTGTATGTTTGGGACCCTTCTTTCAATTTTTTTTTTTAATATATCTAGAAGTGGAGTTCCTGGACCACAGGCCAGTTCTGTGTTTAACTTTCTGAGGAATCACCAAACTGTTTTCCATAGTGCCCGTTCCATTTTACATCCCCACCAGCGAAGCAGAAAAGTTCCCATTTCTCCACATCCTCACCAATGCTAATGTTTAAATAAGGATTTACATTTAACAATTATTCAGATTACACTAAGTTTGGTTGCCCCCTGGCTACAGTTCATAATTGTATATTCTAGAAACTTGATTAAAATGTATACTGTTGGGGCACCTGGGTGGCTCAGTTGGTTAGGCGTCTGCCTTCAGCTCAGGTCATCATCTCCAGGTCCTGGGATCGAGCCCCACATCAGGCTCTCTGCTCAGCTGCCAAATAAATAAACAAACAAACAAATACATACATACATACATACATACCTTAAAAAATAAAATAAGGGGCGCCTGGGTGGCTCA